>JANJGN010000019.1:625000-860000 GCA_026770705.1 Isurus oxyrinchus
CCAAAATTCAGTCTGTTCCAGCATTAAATATATTCAACAATGCAGCATCCACAACCCTCTGGGGTAGAGAATTCCAAAGATTCAGCCCTTTGAGCGAAGGACTTTCTCCTCATCTCAGTCCTAAATAATCAGCCCCTTATCCTGAGACTGTGTCCCCGTGTTTGAGATTCCCCAGCCTGGGGGAAACAATCTCTCAGTATCTCCCCCGTCAAACCCCTTCAGAATTTGTGGGTTTCAATGAGATCACCTCTCATTCTTCTAAACTCCAGAGAATATAAACCCAATTTACTCAGCCTCTCATCATAGGACAACCCCCTCATCCCAGGGACCAATCTAGTGACCCTTCACTGTACCGCCCCCAATACAAGTATATCCTTCCTTAAATATGGAGATCAAAACTGCACACTGTATTCCAGATGTGTCTCACTAAAACCCTGTACAACTGTAGCAAGACTTCTTTATTCTTATCCTCCAATCTCCTTGCAATAAAGGCCAACTTGCCATTTGCCTTCCTAATTGCTTGTTGCAGCTGCATGCTAACTTTCTGCGATCCTTGTGTGAGCACACCCAAGTCCATCTGAACGTCAACATTTACAAATTTCACACCTTTTAAAAAAAATATTCTGCTTTCCTATTCTTACAATCAAAGTGAATAACTTACACTTCCCCACGTTATACTCCATCTGTCATCTTGTTGCCCACACACCTAACCTGTCTATATCTCTTTGCAGCCTCTCTGTGTCCTCCCCAAAGCTTACCTTCCCACTTAGCTTGGTATCATCAGCAAACTCAGACACATTACTCTCTGTCTTTTTGGATACCCACAGTATTGTTGGGGAGGGAATTCCCGGTAGTGGAATCAATGCCTGTGGTCTGCTCTCTCTCATTGTCTGTAGCTGCATGACTCTCATTGTCTGTAGCTGCATGTCCCTCATTGTCTGTAGCTGCATGTCTCTCACTGTCTGTAGCTGCATGACTCTCATTGTCTGTAGCTGCATGACTCTCATTGTCTGTGGCTGCATGTCTCTCATTGTCTGTAGCTGCATGACTCTCATTGTCTGTAGCTGCATGACTCTCATTGTCTGTAGCTGCATGTCTCTCATTGTCTGTAGCTGCATGAATCTCATTGTCTGTAGCTGCATGACTCTCATTGTCTGTGGCTGCATGACTCTCACTGTCTGTAGCTGCATGTCTCTCATTGTCTGTAGCTGCATGTCTCTCATTGTCTGTAGCTGCATGTCTCTCATTGTCTGTAGCTGCATGTTTCTCATTGTCTGTAGCTGCCTGTCTCTCATTGTTTGTAGCTGCATGACTCTTATTGTCTGTGGCTGCCTGTCTCTCATTGTCTGTAGCTGCATGACTCTCATTGTCTGTAGCTGCCTGTCTCTCATTGTCTGTGGCTGCCTGTCTCTCATTGTTTGTAGCTGCATGTCTCTCATTGTCTGTAGCTGCATGTCTCTCATTGTCTGTAGCTGCATGTCTCTCATTGTCTGTAGCTGCATGACTCTCATTGTCTGTAGCTGCATGACTCTCATTGTCTGTAGCTGCATGACTCTCATTGTCTGTAGCTGCATGTCTCTCATTGTCTGTAGCTGCATGTCTCTCATTGTCTGTAGCTGCATGACTCTCACTGTCTGTAGCTGCATGTCTCTCATTGTCTGTAGCTGCATGTTTCTCATTGTCTGTGGCTGCCTGTCTCTCATTGTCTGTAGCTGCATGTCTCTCATTGTCTGTAGCTGCATGTCTCTCATTGTCTGTAGCTGCATGACTCTCATTGTCTGTAGCTGCATGTCTCTCATTGTCTGTAGCTGCATGACTCTCATTGTCTGTAGCTGCATGACTCTCATTGTCTGTAGCTGCATGACTCTCATTGTCTGTGGCTGCATGACTCTCATTGTCTGTAGCTGCATGTTTCTCATTGTCTGTAGCTGCATGTTTCTCATTGTCTGTAGCTGCATGTTTCTCATTGTCTGTAGCTGCATGACTCTCATTGTCTGTAGCTGCATGTTTCTCATTGTCTGTTGCTGCCTGTCTCTCATTGTCTGTAGCTGCATGTCTCTCATTGTCTGTAGCTGCATGAATCTCATTGTCTGTAGCTGCATGACTCTCATTGTCTGTAGCTGCATGTTTCTCATTGTCTGTAGCTGCATGACTCTCATTGTCTGTAGCTGCATGTTTCTCATTGTCTGTAGCTGCCTGTCTCTCATTGTCTGTAGCTGCATGTCTCTCATTGTCTGTAGCTGCATGAATCTCATTGTCTGTAGCTGCATGACTCTCATTGTCTGTAGCTGCATGTTTCTCATTGTCTGTAGCTGCATGACTCTCATTGTCTGTAGCTGCATGTCTCTCATTGTCTGTAGCTGCATGAATCTCATTGTCTGTAGCTGCATGACTCTCATTGTCTGTAGCTGCATGTTTCTCATTGTCTGTAGCTGCCTGTCTCTCATTGTCTGTAGCTGCATGTCTCTCATTGTCTGTAGCTGCATGACTCTCATTGTCTGTAGCTGCATGTTTCTCATTGTCTGTAGCTGCCTGTCTCTCATTGTCTGTAGCTGCATGTCTCTCATTGTCTGTAGCTGCATGAATCTCATTGTCTGTAGCTGCATGTTTCTCATTGTCTGTAGCTGCATGTCTCTCATTGTCTGTAGCTGCATGTCTCTCATTGTCTGTAGCTGCATGTCTCTCATTGTCTGTAGCTGCATGTCTCTCATTGTCTGTAGCTGCATGACTCTTATTGTCTGTAGCTGCATGTCTCTCATTGTCTGTAGCTGCATGACTCTTATTGTCTGTAGCTGCATGTCTCTCATTGTCTGTAGCTGCATGTCTCTCATTGTCTGTAGCTGCATGTCTCTCATTGTCTGTAGCTGCATGACTCTCATTGTCTGTAGCTGCATGTCTCTCATTGTCTGTAGCTGCATGTCTCTCATTGTCTGTAGCTGCATGTCTCTCATTGTCTGTAGCTGCATGTCTCTCATTGTCTGTAGCTGCATGTCTCTCATTGTCTGTAGCTGCATGTCTCTCATTGTCTGTAGCTGCATGTCTCTCATTGTTCTCCTGCCGTACAGTGCTGAACTGCAGCTTTGTGCTCAGTGGTTAACCCCTGACTTTTCCTGGACAGTGGACTGACATAGAATAAAGACATCATGATGGCTGCCGTTGGCTCTGTGTGATTCATCAGCACAGTCACAGCAGCTGCACATTGACCGAGTGGATTCCATTTATTTTTGGATATATGACAGGGTCAACATGTGGCACATGTGAAACGGTCTGTGTGCCCTCTTTACAAAGTTGCCTTTGGCTCTGCGGCCACAGGGGATACAATGAACTGCTGGGAGGTTGGAGTTGTTGCTGCAGAGATGGAAGGTTTGAAGTAGTACCGACCTCTCAGACATTGTCCTTTGCTGAGCTCCAGCCAGGAGAAACCTTCCCTGAATGCACCCCAGTTGTTGTTGTTGTTGTAGAAAGCAGCAGAAATGTGTAGAGTTGCAGCACGGTCTGAACGAACAGTGCACCTACTAAACTGTAAGTATCGTAATGATGTCTTCATATGTCCTTCGTGCTGCTTAATGTTACATTTAGCTGTGTGTTTCTGAGGGGGTATAACTGGACCGTTCATTTCCAGCTGCACTGATTTATGGTGCTTGCTGGTGGGATCTTCCTGCTCCTCCAGCGAGCTTTACCAAGATCGCTTTCAGTATACCTCCCATCAGGGATATGTGCCCCACCTCAGATGCAGGTTTGGATCCCTCATACCAACAAAAAAGCATGGCCTCTCTGAACCCCATTTTGTGCCGATCATATTCAAACATCTTGGGCACTACAGCAACTGGGTTTACCAATTTTAACTCTCTCTCTCCCTCTCTCTCTCCCTCTCTCCCTCTCTCTCTCCCTCTCTCTCTCCCTCCTCTCTCCCTCTCTCCCTCCTCTCTCCCTCTCTCTCTCCCTCTCTCTCTCCCTCTCTCTCTCCCTCTCTCTTTCCCTCTCTCTCCCTCATCTCTCCCTCTCTCTCTCCCTCTCTCTCTCCCTCCTCTCTCCCTCCTCCTTCTCTCACTCCAGGTGTGCGTCTAGATCGTGTACGAGGAGGACGTCAGAAATACAAGAGACGGATGGATGTGGAGCACAGTTCCTCCCTCACTCTGCAGCTGCCCCCTCCAGCCAAGAGGCCATGTAACTATTGATGTAATGTGGAGAGCTCAATGACTCATCAACTCTCTCCACCAATCCGATCCTGGAGTGACCATCTCCCACTCTCGCCCTGTACAACAGCCGAGTCACTTTCACTGACACATTCTCCCAACACAAACCTATGAACCATTCAGTTCCCCCATTCTCAGACTGCCCCCTCTCTCGCAGTCCTTCGAAACGAGGAAGGTGCTGACGATGGAGATCCTGGGAAGAGTTTGCCTGTGGAGCTTTTTAACATGGCCGGGCTGTTACGCTGCAGCTGCCTCACACTCCTGACTGACCAGGAGATCCCCCCAATCTTAGGGCCTGCCATAGGCGTGGTGGAGGGATTTGCAGGTTGAGAATCTGTTGGCTGCATTATGAGTGCTCCTTCCTTGGCCACCAGGCCCTGGAGTGACACTTGAACCCAGAGATTTTGACTGGGAGGCAGGGACGATACCCACTGGACCACAAGCCCTATTGACAGTGTCTCCACCCAGCCACTATCTCACAGACCACACAAACGGACCAGCTGTCCACCCACTCCACTGACCACCCACCCCACTGACCACCCACTCCACTGACCACCGTGGTGTCCACCCACCCACTGACCAACCATCCCACTGACCACCCACCCACTGACCACCATGGTATCCACCCACTGACCACCCACCCACTGACCACCCACTCCATTGTCCACGCTGGTGTCAACCCACCCACTGACCACCCAACCCAATGACTACCCACCCACTGAGCAGCCACCCACTGACCACCCAACCCACTGATCACCCATTGACCACCCAACCCACTGACCACCCATTGACCACCCAACCCACTGACCACCCAACCCACTGATCACCCACCCACTGACCACCCACTCTACTGGCCACCATGGTGTCCACCCAACCCACTGACCACCCACCCACTGACCACCCAACCCAGTGACCACCCACTCCACTGGCCACCCAACCCACTGATCACCCACTGACCACTCACTCCACTGACCACTCACTCCACTGACCACCCACTTCACTGGCCACTCTGGTGTCCACCCACTCCACTGACCACCCACCGCACTGGCCACCATGGTGTCCACCCAACCCACTGACCACCCACCCACTGACCACCCAACCCAGTGACCACCCACCCACTGACCACCCAACCCACTGATCACCCACTGACCACTCACTCCACTGACCACTCACCGCACTGGCCACCATGGTGTCCACCCAACCCACTGACCACCCAACCCATTGACCACCCACTCCACTGACCACCCTTGTGTCCACCCAACCCATTGACCACCCATCCATTGACCACCCACCCACAGACAACCCACCCATGGGCCATCCAGTCACTGACCAACTATTCCACTCCCAACCAGCCCATAGACAACCCACCCTAATGACCATCCACCACACTGACCACCCACCCATTCACGACTCACCCACTGAACAACCATCCCACTGTCCACTCCGCTGACCATCACTCCCGCAAACTACCACTGATGGAGCTAAACTATTGAATTAATATTCGATCTCAATTCAGAAACAAAGCAGACAAGCTGATAGCGAACAAAGCTCCCCTCTCGACAGCAAAACAACTGTGACAATGTACAGATTGACCCCGGCCCCATGCTGTACCTGTCCTGGGAGTGTTTGATGGGGTCAGTGTAGAGGGAGCTTTACTCTGTATCTAACCCCGTGCTGTACCTGTCCTGGGAGTGTTTGATGGGGACAGTGTAGAGGGAGATTTACTCTGTATCTAACCCCGTGCTGTACCTGTCCTGGGAGTGTTTGATTGGGACGGTGTAGAGGGAGATTTACTCTGTATCTAACCCCGTGCTGTACCTGTCCTGGGAGTGTTTGATGGGGACAGTGTAGAGGGAGCTTTACTCTGTATCTAACCCCGTGCTGTACCTGTCCTGGGAGTGTTTGATGGGGACGGTGTAGAGGGAGATTTACTCTGTATCTAACCCCGTGCTGTACCTGTCCTGGGAGTGTTTGATGGGGACAGTGTAGAGGGAGCTTTACTCTGTATCTAACCCCGTGCTGTACCTGTCCTGGGAGTGTTTGATGGGGACAGTGTAGAGGGAGATTTACTCTGTATCTAACCCCGTGCTGTACCTGTCCTGGGAGTGTTTGATGGGGACAGCGTAGAGGGATCTTTACTCTGTATCTAACCCCGTGCTGTACCTGTCCTGGGAGTGTTTGATGGGGACAGTGTAGAGGGAGCTTTACTCTGTATCTAACCCCGTGCTGTACCTGTCCTGGGAGTGTTTGATGGGGACAGTGTAGAGGGAGCTTTACTCTGTATCTAACCCCGTGCTGTACCTGTCCTGGGAGTGTTTGATGGGGACAGTGTAGAGGGAGCTTTACTCTGTATCTAACCCCGTGCTGTACCTGTCCTGGGAGTGTTTGATGGGGACAGTGTAGAGGGAGCTTTACTCTGTATCTAACCCCGTGCTGTACCTGTCCTGGGAGTGTTTGATGGGGACAGTGTAGAGGGAGCTTTACTCTGTATCTAACCCCGTGCTGTACCTGTCCTGGGAGTGTTTGATGGGGTCAGTGTAGAGGGAGCTTTACTCTGTATCTAACCCCGTGCTGTACCTGTCCTGGGAGTGTTTGATGGGGACAGTGTAGAGGGAGTTTTACTCTGTATCTAACCCCGTGCTGTACCTGTCCTGGGAGTGTTTGATGGGGACAGTGTAGAGGGAGCTTTACTCTGTATCTAACCCCGTGCTGTACCTGTCCTGGGAGTGTTTGATGGGGACAGTGTAGAGGGAGCTTTACTCTCTATCTAACCCTGTGCTGTACCTGTCCTGGGAGTGTTTGATGGGGACAGTGTAGAGGGAGCTTTACTCTGTATCTAACCCCGTGCTGTACCTGTCCTGGGAGTGTTTGATGGGGACGGTGCAGAGCGAGCTTTACTCTGTATCTAACCCCGTGCTGTACCTGTCCTGGGAGTGTTTGATGGGGACAGTGTAGAGGGAGCTTTACTCTGTATCTAACCCCGTGCTGTACCTGTCCTGGGAGTGTTTGATGGGGACAGTGTAGAGGGAGCTTTACTCTGTATCTAACCCCGTGCTGTACCTGTCCTGGGAGTGTTTGAAAGGGACGGTGTAGAGGGAGCCTTTGATCGTTTGGAATCTGTTCCAACAGTAGAACAGTATCAGTGCAGCAGCTGGTCACTGGGTTAACCCTGATGGATGTGGAATGCTCACTGTCGTTCCTGATCTCCTCACTGGTGACCGGCTGTGACATTGTGTTGGTGGCCGGTGTGCATTTCACTCTAGCTTATCTCCAGCACTTTGCGGAGCGACACGTTTGCTAGTCCTGGTCTGACTGATTCCCTCTCCTTTACTGTAGTGAGTAAAATCGTGTCTCACCTCCTGGTGGCAGAACCTCAGAAGATTTATGCCATGCCAGACCCCACAGTGCCTGAGACGGACATCAAAGCCCTGACCACCCTCTGTGACCTGGCTGACCGTGAGCTGGTCGTGATTATTGGCTGGGCCAAGCACATCCCAGGTAAGGAGCAGTCTGTCAGCATCAGGTAAGATCTTCGTCCTCTCAGACTCCTCACCCGCAACACAGAGAACTGCCTCAAACTTAAACAGGAACTGCCGGAATAACTCAGCAGGTCTGACAGCATCTGTGGAGAGTGAGACAGAGCTAACGTTTCGAGTCTGTATGACTCTTCTTCAGAGCTAAAGAGAAATAAAAATGTGGTGAAATTTATGCTGTTTAAGGGGCGTGGAGCAGGTGAAGTTGGATAGAAGGCCAGCGATAGGTGGAGGCAAAGGAGAGATGCCAAAGATGTCATAACGAAAGGTCAAAGGGATGTTCATGGTGGTGGTACTGGCTAAAGGAGGTGCTGATGGTGACATTAAGGATAGAAATCAGAACGTGATAAACACTCTGGGTAAACACTCTGAAAAGAACAACATGAACAAGTGACAGATGGCCCTTTGGAGGAGGGGAGGGGGGTGCAGGAGAACGGTGGTGGGAAAATAGGTTAAGAGGTGGGGATAAAACAATGAATAAAAATGAAAATAAATAAAAATAATAATAATAAAAATAAGTGGAAAAAAATAAAAGTAAAAAATGAAAATGAATATTGAAAAAAGGGGATGAAAAGGGGGAAACAGAAAGGGGGTGGGGATGGAGGAGGGAGCTCACGACCTAAAGTTATTGAATTCAATATTCAGACCGGAAGGCTGTAAGGTGCCTAGTCGGAAGATGAGGTGTTGTTCCTCCAGTTTGCGTTGGGCTTCACTGGAACAATGCAGCAAGCCAAGGACAGACATGTGGGCAAGAGAGCAGGGTGGAGTGTTAAAATGGCAAGCGACAGGGAGGTTTGGGTCATTCTTGCGGACTGACTGCAGGTGTTCTGCAAAGCGGTCGCCCAGTTTATGTTTGGTCTTTCCAATGTAGAGGAGACCACATTGGGAGCAACGAATGCAGTAGACTAAGTTGGGGGAAATGCAAGTGAAATGCTGCTTCACTTGAAAGGAGTGTTTGGGCCCTTGGACGGTGAGGAGAGAGGAAGTGAAGGGGCAGGTGTTACATCTTTTGCGTGGGCATGGGGTGGTGCCATAGGAGGGGGTTGGGGAGTAGGGGGTGATGGAGGAGTGGACCAGGGTGTCCCGGAGGGAGTGATCCCTACGGAATGCCGATAAGGGGGGTGAAGGGAAGATGTGTTTGGTGGTGGCATCATGCTGGAGTTGGCGGAAATGGCGGAGGATGATCCTTTGAATGCGGAGGCTGGTGGGGTGATAAGTGAGGACAAGGGGGACCCTATCATGTTTCTGGGAGGGAGGAGAAGGCGTGAGGGCGGATGCGCAGGAGATGGGCCGGACACGGTTGAGGGCCCTGTCAACGACCGTGGGTGGAAAACCTCGGTTAAGGAAGAAGGAGGACATGTCAGAGGAACTGTTTTTGAAGGTAGCATCATCAGAACAGATGCGACGGAGGTGAAGGAACTGGGAGAATGGGATGGAGTCCTTACAGGAAGCGGGGTGTGAGGAGCTGTAGTTGAGGTAGCTGTGGGAGTCGGTGGGTTTGTAATGGATATTGGTGGACAGTCTATCACCAGAGATTGAGACAGAGAGGTCAAGGAAGGGAAGGGAAGTGTCAGAGATGGACCATGTGAAAATGATGGAGGGGTGGAGATTGGAAGCAAAATTAATAAATTTTTCCAAGTCCCGACGAGAGCATGAAGCGGCACCGAAGTAATCATCGATGTACTGGAGAAAGAGTTGTGGGAGGGGGCTGGAGTAGGACTGGAACAAGGAATGTTCCACATACCCCATAAAGAGACAGGCATAGCTGGGGCCCATGCGGGTACCCATAGCCACACCTTTTATTTGGAGGAAGTGAGAGGAGTTGAAGGAGAAATTGTTCAGTGTGAGAACAAGTTCAGCCAGACGGAGGAGAGTAGTGGTGGATGGGGATTGTTCGGGCCTCTGTTCGAGGAAGAAACAGAGAGCTGCCTGTGTGATGCTCAGTACCCCAGGTAATATACCCCCTTCCAGTGCCCCAGCTATTATACCCCCTTCCAGAGCCCCAGGTGGTATACCCCCTTCCAGAGCCCCAGGTGGTATATCCCCTTCCAGAGCCCCAGGTGGTATACCCCGTTCCAGAGCCCCAGGTGGTATACCCCCTTCCAGAGCCCCAGGTGGTATATCCCCTTCCAGAGCCCCAGGTGGTATACCCCCTTCCAGAGCCCCAGGTGGTATACCCCCTTCCAGAGCCCCAGGTGGTATACTCCCTTCCAGAGCCCCAGATGGTATACCCCCTTCCAGAGCCCCAGGTGGTATACCCCGTTCCAGAGCCCCAGGTGGTATACCCCCTTCCAGAGCCCCAGGTGGTACACCCCCTTCCAGAGCCCCAGGTGGTATACCTCCTTCCAGAGCCCCAGCTATTATACCCCCTTCCAGAGCCCCAGGTGGTATACCCCCTTCCCAGAGCCCCAGCTCGTATACCCCCTTCCAGAGCCCCAGGTGGTACACCCCCTTCCAGAGCCCCAGGTGGTATACCTCCTTCCAGAGCCCCAGCTAGTATACCCCCTTCCAGAGCCCCAGGTGGTATACCCCCTTCCAGAGCCCCAGGTGGTATACCCCCTTCCCAGAGCCCCAGGTGGTATACCCCCTTCCAGAGCCCCAGCTAGTATATCCCCTTCCAGAGCCCCAGCTAGTATACCCCCTTCCAGAGCCCCAGGTGGTATACCCCCTTCCAGAGCCCCAGGTGGTATATCCCCTTCCAGAGCCCCAGGTGGTATACTCCCTTCCAGAGCCCCAGATGGTATACTCCCTTCCAGAGCCCCAGGTGGTATACCCCGTTCCAGAGCCCCAGGTGGTATACCCCCTTCCAGAGCCCCAGGTGGTATACCCCCTTCCAGAGCCCCAGGTGGTATACTCCACTCCAGAACATTTTTTTTTATTCATTCATGGATGTGGAGATCGCTGGTTGGACCAGCATTTATTGCCCATTCCTAATTGCCCCTTGAGAAGGTGGGGGTGAGCTGCCTTCTTGAACCGCTGCAGTCCATGTGGTGTAGGTACACCCACAGTGCTGTTAGGGAGGGAGTTCCAGGATTTTGACCCAGCGACAGTGAAGGAACGGTGATATATTTCCAAGTCAGGATGGTGAGTAACTTGGAGGGGAACTTCCAGGTGGTGATGTTCCCATCTATCTGCTGCCCTTGTCCTTCTAGATGGTAGTGGTCGTGGGTTTGGAAGGTGCTGTCTAAGGAGCCTTGGTGAGTTGCTGCTGTGAATTTTGTAGATGGTACACTCGCTGCTACTGTGCGTCGGTGGTGTTGATGACTCCTTCTATTACTGATGATGGAGAGTAGGCTGATGGGGCAATAATTGGCCGGGTTGGATTTGTCCTGCTTTTTGTGTACAGGACATACCTGGACAATTTTCCACATAGCTGGGTAGATGCCAGTGTTGTAGCTGTACTGGAACAGCTTGGCTAGGGGCATGGCAAGTTCTGGAGCACAAGCCTTCAGTACTATTGCTGGAATATTGTCAGGGCCCATAGTCTTTGCAGTATCCAGTGCCTTCAGCCGTTTCTTAATATCATGTGGAGTGAATTGAATTGGCTGAAGACTGGTCTCTGTGGGGAAGTATACCCACTCCGCTCCTGGACTCCAGGGAATATGCCCCCTGGGATGTTTGATGGGGACAGATCTGCAGCAGTTACCAATGACTAAGGAAAGTTTCTGTGGGATCAGTTGATTTGGTGGCCTGAGTAATTTCTAGATGCTCTCTCTTTCCCTCTCTTGGCCACTCTCAGCCTCTTTGTAACCCTGTCCCTGCCAGTCTATCTCTCTCTGCCTCCTCCCTCTTTGGGTGGATTTTACAGTCCCATCATATGGGGGAAGGGCCGGGAAATGCAGCGAATCCATTCAAAGTCCATTGACTTTGGCGGGACCAAGAAATTCCGCCAGTCGGAGTGCCATAAAATTCCATCCCATGTCTCTCGGTCACCATCTGTTTCTCTCTCTGTCCCCGTCTCTGGTTTTCAATCTCTCACCCTCTCCGTCTCTCTCTGCCTCTCTCTTTCTCTGTCTCTCTCTGCCCCTCTCTCTTTCTCATTCTCTGCCCCTCTCTTTCTCAGTCTCTCTCTGTCTCTCTCTCTCTCAGTCTCTCTGCCCCTTTCTCAGTCTCTCTCTGTCTCTCTCTCTTTCTCAGTCTCTCTCTGTCTCTCTCTCTCTCTCAGTCTCTCTCTGTCTCTCTCTTTCTCAGTCTCTCTCTGCCCCTCTCTCTTTCTCATTCTCTGTCTCTCTCTCTTTCTCCGTCTCTCTCTGCCTCCCTCTCTTTCTCAGTCTCTCTCTGTCCTTGTCTCTCAGTCACTGTTTCTGAGTCTCTCTATCTCTTGCTCTACTATTCTTTGTTCTGAGTTAATCTGGGTCTTTGTATCAGAGAGATGGAGATGAGGATGAATGGGGCTTGCTGTTAGATTAGTGGCTGTTTTCTGTGCTATTAGTTTGATTGCATTTGCAAATCTAATCAAAGGCCAGGCTGGTTCCTTGTGTTGAGGGTCTGGTAATCTCTGTGTAATGGAATGCAAATCTGGCAAGAGAGCAAGTTCTCAATAAATCAGGAGCTCGTCAGTGCTGGCTATTAACTATCGGAATGAACAGTCACTTTTTAGTGTATTCAATTTACAGGCTGACGTGGGATTATAAAGACAGATGACAGTAATCACACAAGGCAAATACTATTTCATTCTATAGAGTAGAAAATGAGGGCAGTGAGATTGTGACCCTGCTGTAGCTGGGTACACTCTCACCACTCATCCTGCTGTCTGTCTTTATAAGGGGTAGTGCCCATGATGCTACATTGACCAATGATCATTAAGGTCACTGTCCAGTGTCAGCTGAGCCTTTTTACTGGGGGTAATGTTCTCCGCTCAGAGTCGGGAGGTGATGTCACTTTGGAGACAAGAGCCTAAAAATCCAGGCTGACACCCTCAGTCTCCAGAGCCAGCTTTTCAACGGACTCTCATCTTCAGCAAGCTCGTTCCACTCGAGGATGCAACTGCTTTGTGTCTTTTCCTTATTTATTACACAGGAGCAGGAAGGGGCCATTCAGACCCCTGATGCTGTTACATGAGGGCAGGAATTACCCCCCAAAGCCTGTAACAGAGAAACATTCTCTGAAGTGACCTTCACTGGAAAGGCCAGTATTTATTGCCCGTCCCTAAGTGCTCTCATTGACTTCATCCCTCTCCCTAACAACAGTCTGAGGCTGAACCAGACTTTTCACAACAATCACATTTGGCTTGATATTTGATCCAAAGACGAGTTTCCAACCACATATCCACCACCACGAGCACTGCCTGTTCCGCCTCTGTAACATCACCTGACTCAGCTCATCTGCTGCTGAAACCCTCACCCATGCTTTTGTTACCCCGAGAGGTGATGATTCTAACGCGCCCCTGGCTGCTGCCTCATATTCTACCCTTCATAAACTTATCCAAAACCCTGCTGCACACATTCTAACTTGAATCACATCCCATTCACCCATCACCCCTTACTCACTGATCTACACTGGCTCCTGGTTAAACAGCACCTCCATTTTAAAATTCTCATCCTTGTTTACAAATCTATCCATAACCTCAGCCCTCCCAAATCACCAAGGCTTGTTAGACAGCACCTTCCAAATCCACAACCTCTACCATCTAGAAGGACAAGGGCAGCGGATGGATGGGAACACCACCACCTGGAAGTTTCCCTCACCAAGTCCTGACTGGGAAATATATCGGCCGTTCCTTCACTGTCGCTGGGTCAAAATCCTGGAACTCTCTCCCTAACAGCGCTGTGGGTGTACCTACACCACACGGACAAAATCCTGGAACTCCCTCCCTAACAGCACTGTGGGTGTACCTACACCACATGGACTGCAGCGGTTCAAGAAGGCAGCTCACCACCACCTTCTTTTGTCCCCAGTCCTCATATCTATCGCCTTATAGCTTGGTGTTTAATTTTGCTCTACAATCACTCCTGGGTAACACATTGGGCCATTTTTACTTCATTAAAGGCACAATATAAATATAAATATAAGTAGTTTTTTTGACTCCCCCACAAGTGGAAACAGTTCATCCAGATCAAATCTATTGAACCCTTTCCAAATGGGAA
Organism: Isurus oxyrinchus; assembly: GCA_026770705.1. Taxonomy (NCBI): domain Eukaryota; kingdom Metazoa; phylum Chordata; class Chondrichthyes; order Lamniformes; family Lamnidae; genus Isurus; species Isurus oxyrinchus. Next base: position 638,816 of record JANJGN010000019.1, read on the forward strand.
ATATCTTAATGCAGTTGCTGTGAGTTGCTATGGAACAGAAAGATATGGGCTGAGGTGAAGGGTCACGTGAACATAAACACTGGCGAAGAACTGATGGGCTAAAGGCCTGTTTCTGTGCTGTAAATCCTCTGTGATGTGATTGTGGGAGATTCGGTAAGATTCAGCCTCACATCTCTCACTGTCACAGCAGCTCCATAAAGCATCAAAGCCTGGGACAGATAGATCCCTTATAAGCAGCAGGGGGGTTATGAGGGTAGGCAGGAGGTTCCAATCAGATCAGCCACGATCTTATTGAATGATGGAGGTGGCTCGATGGGCTGAATGGCCTACTTGTGCTCCTAGTTTGTAAGCTGGAATGACCTGTGTGTGTGCTGGGGCAATGAAAGCATTAAAGAGTTGGAGGTCTCCAGATTAGAATTCCCCCTTTAAGCTAGCAAGCACGGTGAAAGAGTGGGCTTTTGAAACTGGACTATTCTAGAAGCAGAACTCATCCAACATGTTGAGAAATGAGGTGCAAGAGAGGACGGAGTTACAATGAAAAACTTTTAACTGAAGTGGTTTGGGCTGCTAATGGGACTGGTGTTAACCTGTAAGATTGTGAATGGTAAACAGTGAAACTTGACTTTTAAAAGTGGAGCAGTTGCAGGTCTCGGTCACCAGTTGATGATGGCTGAGCTGATGATGATTAACGGACATTAAAACTTGTTTATATTCATCCAAACGGATAAGAAAAATTGGAGGTTTGTGCCCCAGTGGCTAGGAATAAGTCACAGATAAAACCAGCATCAAGTCCTGCAAAACATCAACCAGTGTCTTTAAATTACCTCAGCACAGAACAGGCCGCAGCCTGGACACTAACTGGCAGTGTGACTGTCTCTGACCCACCGCTCACACACACAGCAACTTTATAACTCACACACAGTACCTCTAAACAACCTCAGTCTGCTCAAATGGGCACAAACTGCAGTGGGAATGGTGGGTTAGCACAGACAGACAGAGAGAGAGAGAGAGAGAGACAGAGGGAGAAACTGATAGGGAAAGAGGGAGAGATAGAGACTGGGAGAGAAGGAGAGACACACACAGACAAAGAGAGAGAGAGAGAGAGACAGGGGGAGAAATAGAGAGATAGAGATGGGGGTAGAGCGAGAGAGGCAGAGACAGAGAGAGAGAAAGTGATAGAGATTGAGAGAGAGAGACAGAGAGAGAGAGGCAGAGGCAGAGAGGGAGTAATAGAGACAGAGGGAGAAATAGAGAGATAGAGATTGGGAGAAAGAAGTGAGAGAGAGAGACGGTGACAAAGAGAGAGAGTGATTGAGACAGAGAGAGAGATAGAGAGATGATTGGGAGAGAGGGAGACAGGGAGAGAGAGGGAGAGCCCAATGTCCCCATTGGTTTTATCTGAGACTTGCTCCCACAGTAAAGTGGGGAGGAAGAGGAGGCAGAGATAGGAACTGGCCCTCAGCCCCATTTTCCAGATATCTCATTTCTGCCCCCACTTTCCCCAGAGGGAGGGGGGCAATTCTTAGATCCTTTATTTGAGATGGGGGAAGGGAGAGCAGCCTTGCCAGATGATGATAGGAGTCCGTCAAGGACCAGAGCTCACTCACTATGGCAGATCAGACTGTTCAGGAAGGTGAATGTGAGCTGAGTGTGTCAATGGACATTACAGAGAGAAATAAAGGTTAGAATATCTTACAAGCAATCAGCCATGTCCTACATTCCCTCTCATGATTCAAGCTAACATCTGTATCTTATCTTCATCTCCATCCTGCCTCTTCACTCCTCATCTCTCAGATCTTCCTTTGATGTCTCCGCAGTTTCTAATCTTGTCAATATTTCACCATTAGAAGCAGCTGTCTGACACTCACAGTTTAGTTATAGAATAGAGCAGCTGTTTGCAGCAGTGACTGTAAGAATATAAAATAGAGTGTGTAGTTTAGGGCTGGGAGAGAGACAGAGAGAGAGCGAGAGATAGAGAAATGGAGAAAGATAGAGATAAACAGGAAGAGGGAGAGAGAGAAACAGAGAGGCAGAGAGAGAGAGAGAGAGAGAGAGGCAGAGAGAGAGAGAGAGAGAGAGGGAGAGGGAGAGGAAGGGAGAAAAGTGGGATGAGAGAAGAGAGACAGAGACAGAGAGAGAGAAAGAGGAGGCAGGGAGAAAGGGGGCGAGAGAGAAAGAGAGAGGGAAAGGGGAGAGAGAGAAAGAGAGAGATGGAGAGAGATGGAGAGACAGAGAGCAAGGAATGGGAAGAGTTGGAGGTAAGTAGCAGAATGGAAAGCAAGCTATCTTCAAAGGGAGTTGGACAGATCCTCGAGGGTGAGGAGTTTACAGGATTGCAGACACAAGTGGGACATGAGTGCTCTTTCAAAGAGCTATCACAGACACAACCATTCTTAAAGGAAGTGGCATTGTGGATGCATTGGTTACAATTTTCCCAGGTTCCCTAGATTCTGAAAAGGCCTCAGTGATTGGAAAACTGCAGATGTAACACCTCTATTCAAGAAAGGCGGGAGACGGAAAGCAGGAATTAGCTTAACACCTGTCATAGGGAAAATGCTAGAAGCCATTAATAAGGAGGTAGTTGTAGGACATTTAGAAATTCATAACACCATCAGGCAGGGTCAACATGGTTTTGTGAAAGTGAAATTGCTTTTGACAAATGTGTTAGTTCTTTGAGGATGTAACAGGCAGGGTGGGTAAAGGGGAATCAGTAGATGTGGTGTATTTGGATTTCCGAAAGGCATTCGATAGGATGCCACAGAAAGCGTGACTGCACAAGATAAGAGCTCACACTGTCGGGGGTGATATATTCGCATTGATAGAGGATTGGCTAACTAACAGGAAACAGAGTTGGAAAAATTAATCAGTTTCAGGTTGGAAAACTGTAACTAGTGGAGTGCCGCAGGCATCAGTGCTGGGACCTCAACTATTTACAATCCATATCAATGACTTGGATGAAGGGACCAAGTGTATTGTAGCCAAATTTGCTGGTGATACAAAGGTCAATAGGAAAGCAAGTTGTGGGGAGGATACAAAGAGTCTGCAAAGAAATATAGCTAGATTAAGTGAGTGGGTAAAAAATTGACAGATAGTTTATAATGTGGGAAAGTATGGATATCCTCCCTTTGGTAGGAAAGATAGAATATTATTTAAACGGAGGGAGACTGCAGAACACTGCAGTACTGGGGGACCTGGGTCTCCTGGGACATGAATCACAAAAAAAGTGAACGTGCAGGTACAGCAATTAATTAGGAAGGCAAATGGAACGTTGGCCTTTATTGCAAAGGGGATGGTGTATAAAAGTAGGGAAGTCTTGCTACAGTGGTACAGGGCACTGGTGAGACCTCCCCCCTCACTCCCCCTCTGCCCCTCACTCCCCCTCTCCCACCCATTCCCCCTCTGCCCCTCACTCCCTCCTTCCCCTCACTCTTCCTTTGCCCCTGACTCCCTCACCCGCTGTCCCCCTTCACCCTCACTCAATCTCCCTCTTTATCTGAATTCTGTGCCCAGGTTTCTCCGACCTCTCTCTGGGTGATCAGATGGGTGTGCTCCAGTGTGCTTGGATGGAGATCCTGATTCTGGGAATAGTGTATCGCTCGCTGCCCTATGAAGAGGAGTTGGTCTATGCTGAGGATTACATTATGGATGAGGAACATTCCCGTTTGACTGGACTGCTGGATCTTTACGCTGCTATCCTGCAGTTGGTTCGAAAATACAAGAAACTGAGAGTGGAGAAAGAGGAGTTTGTCACACTCAAAGCAATAGCCCTCGCTAACTCAGGTATGCTGACTACCACAGGTCACCTCACATTCAGGTATGCTGACTACCACAGGTCACCTCACATTCAGGTATGCTGACTACCACAGGTCACCTCACACCAGACACATTCAGCATCTAAAGGAATGTCAAATTAAAAGAGCACAAATTGAATTTAGGAGGCACTGAAGCCCATAGTGAACCTCAATGATCTGGTGCATTAGAGAGAATATTCCCCATCACATACCAATCAATAACCGAAAATATGATCATACCACACAGCATCCATCTCTCTCTCTCTCTCCCTCTGTCTCTCTCGCTCTGTCTCTCTCTCTCCCCCCCCTCTCTCTCTCCATCTTCCTCTCTCTCCCCCCTCTCTCCCCCCTCTCTCCCCCTCTCTCTCCCTCCGCCCCCCCCTCTCTCTCTCTCTCTCTCTCTCTCTCTCTCTTTTTCTCTGATTGTTTCCTTTCTTTATCGGTGCTAACATTCCGGCAGGTTGTACCGAACTCCAGTCCACTCAAAACCAACTCCACCAGCTCCATCCCTCCAACTCATTGACCCACTTACATCACATATCCCTCATACCCCACTCTCTCCCAATCCCTCATTCCTCACCCTCTTCATAACCCTCATACCACACCTGCCCCTATCCCTCATTCCCCACCCTCTCCCCATCACTCATTCCCCACCCTACCCCCATCCTTCAGTCCCACCCTGTCCCTTTCCCTCAGTCTCACCCTATCCCTATCCCTCAATCCCACTCTGTCCCAATCCCTCAATCCCACTCTGTCCCAATCCCTCAATCCCACCCTGTCCCAATCCCTCAATCCCACTCTGTCCCAATCCCTCAATCCCACCCTGTCCCAATCCCTCAATCCCACCCTGTCCTAATCCCTCAATCCCACTCTGTCCCAATCCCTCAATCCCACTCTGTCCCAATCCCTCAATCCCACCCTGTCCCAATCCCTCAATCCCACCCTGTCCCAATCCCTCAATCCCACTCTGTCCCAATCCCTCAATCCCACCCTGTCCCAATCCCTCAATCCCACCCTGTCCCAATCCCTCAATCCCACTCTGTCCCAATCCCTCAATCCCACTCTGTCCCAATCCCTCAATCCCACTCTGTCCCTTTCCCTCAGTCCCACCCTGTCCCAATCCCTCAGTCCCACCCTGTCCCTATCCCTCAGTGCCATTCTGTTCCTATCCCTCAGTCTCAGTCTCTCCATATCCCTCAGTCCCACCCTCTCCTTATCCCTCCATCCCATCCCCTCCATATCCCCAATCACACCTACATACATACACACAAACGTACGAATTAGGATCAGCAGTTAGGCCACTCAGCCTCTCGAGCCTGCTCCACCATTCAATAAGATTCTGGCTGATCTGAACGTAACCTCAACCCCACATTCCTGCCTACCCCCGATAACCTTTCACCCCCTTGTTAATCAAGAATCTATCTAGCTCTGCCTTAAAAATATTCAAAGACTCTGCTTCCACCGCCTTTTGAGGAAGAGAGTTCCAAAAACTCGCAAACCTCTGAGAGAAAAAAATTCTTCTCATCTCTTACCCCTTATTTTTAAACAGTGACCCCTGGTTCTAGATTCTCCCACAAGAGGAAACATCCTCTCCACATCCACCCTGTCAAGACTCCTCAGGATCTTAAAGGTTTCAATCAAGTCACCTCTTACTCTTCTAAACTCCAGTGGGTACAAGCCTAACCTGTCCAGCCTTCCCTCATTGGACAACCCGCCCATTCCAGTAAACCTAGTCTAGTAAACCTTCTCTGAACTGCTTCCAACATATTTACATCTTTCTTAAATAAGGAGACCAGTATTGTACACAATGCTCCAGATGTGGTCTCACCAGTGCCCTGTATAACTCCCTACTTTGTATTCAATTCCCTTCACAATAAACAATAACATTCTATTAGCCTCCCTAATTACCTGCTGTACCTGCAAACTAACCTTTTGTGATTCGTGCACTAGGACACCCAGATCCCTCTGCATCTCACAGCTCTGCAATCTCTCACCATTTAGATAATAAGCTTCTTTTTTATTCTTTTTTATTCTTCCTGCCAAAATGGACAATTTCACATTTTCCTATGTTATTCTCCATTTGCCAGATCTTTGCCCATTCATTTAATCTATCTATGTCCCTTTGTAGCCTCTTCACATCTCACTATCCTACCTATCTTTTTATCATCAGCAAGTTTAGCCACCATTCCTTTGGTCGCTTCATCCAAGTCATTTGTATAAATTGTAAAAAGTTGAGGCCCCAGCACTGATCCCTGTGACACACCACTCCTCACATCCTGCCAACAGAAAAAGACCCATTTATGCCAACTCTCTGCTTCCTGTTAGCCAGCCAATCTTCTATCCATACCAACATGTTACCCCCTACACCATGAGCTTTTATTTTCTGCAAAAACCTTTGACATGGCTCTTTATCACATGACTTCTGCAAATCTGAGTACAGTACACCCTCTAGTTCTCCTTTATTCACAGCACATGTGACCCCTTCAAAGAACTCAGGTAAATTGGTTAAATATGATTTCCCTTTCACCAAACCATGTTGACTCTGCCTGATTGCCTTGGATTTTTCTAAGTGCCGCTATAACATTTTTAATAATAGTCTCTAACGTTTTCCCAATGACAGATGTTAAGCTAACTGACCTGTAGTTTCCTGCTTTCTGTCACCCTCCTTTTTTGAATAAAGGAGTTATATTTGATATTTTCCAATCTAATGGAACTTTCCCTGAATCTAGGGAGCTTCGGAAAATTAAAACCAGTGCATCAACAATCACACCAGTCCCTCTTTAAGACCCAAGGATGAAGTTCATCAGGACCCAGGGATTTTTTAGCCCGCACTCCAACAATTTACTCAGTCCTGGTTCCCTACCGCCTACAACTTCCCAGATCGTGACTCCCCATATCCCTCAGCCCCACCCTCCCCATATCCCTCAGTTACCCCCACCCTCTCCATATCCCTCAGCCCCACCCTTTCCATATTCCTCAGTCAGCCCCACCCTCTCCATATCCCTCAGCCCCACCCTCTCCATATCCCTCAGTTACCCCCACCCTCTCCATATCCCTCAGCCCCACCCTTTCCATATTCCTCAGTCAGCCCCACCCTCTCCATATCCCTCAGTCAGCCCCACCCTCTCCATATCCCTCAGCCCCACCCTTTCCATATTCCTCAGTCAGCCCCACCCTCTCCATATCCCTCAGTCCCACCCTCTCCGTATCCCTCAGCCCCACCCTCTCCATATCCCTCAGCCCCACCCCCTCCATATCCCTCAGCCCCACCCTCTCCATATCCCTCAGCCCCACCCTCTGCTTATCCCTCAGTCAGCCCCACCCCCTCCATAAACCTCAGTTACCCCCAGACTCTCCATATCCCTCAGCCCCACCCCCTCCATTTCCCTCAGCCCCACCCTCTCCATATCCCTCAGTCAGCCCCATCCCCTCCATAAACGTCAGTTACCTCCACCCTCTCCATATCCCTCAGTCAGCCCCATCCCCTCCATAAACGTCAGTTACCCCCACCCTCTCCATATCCTTCAGCCCCACCCTCTCCATATCCCTCAGCCCCACCCTCTCCATATCCCTCAGCCCCAACCTCTCCATATCCCTCAGCCCCACCCTCTCCATATCCCTCAGCCCCACCCTCTCCAAATCCCTCAGCCTGACCCTCTCCATATCCCTCAGCCCCACCCTCTCCATATCCCTCAGCCTGACCCTCTCCATATCCCTCAGCCCCACCCTCTCTGTATCCCTCAGTCAGCCCCACCCTCTGTATCCCTCAGTCAGCCCCACCCTCTCCATATCCGTCAGTCAGCCCCACCCTCTCCATATCCCTCAGCCCCACCCTCTCCGTATCCCTCAGCCCCACCCTCTCTGTATCCCTCAGCCCCACACTCTCCATATCCCTCAGCCCCACCCTCTCCGTATCCCTCAGCCCCACTCTCTCCATATCCATCAGTCAGCCCCACCCTCTCCATATCCCTCAGCCCCACCCTCTCCGTATCCCTCAGCCCCACCCTCTCCATATCCCTCAGCCCCACCCTCTCCATATCCATCAGTCAGCCCCACCCTCTCCATATCCCTCAGCCCCACCCTCTCCATATCCCTCAGCCCCACCCTCTCCATATCCATCAGTCAGCCCCACCCTCTCCATATCTCTCAGCCCCACCCTCTCCGTATCCCTCAGCCCCACCCTCTCCATATCCCTCAGCCCCACCCTCTCCATATCCCTCAGCCCCACCCTCTCCATATCCCTCAGCCCCACCCTCTCCATATCCATCAGTCAGCCCCACCCTCTCCATATCTCTCAGCCCCACCCTCTCCGTATCCCTCAGCCCCACCCTCTCCATATCCCTCAGCCCCACCCTCTCCATATCCCTCAGCCCCACCCTCTCTGTATCCCTCAGCCCCACCCTCTCCATATCCCTCAGCCCCACCCTCTCCATATCCCTCAGACCCACCTTCTCCATATCCCTCAGCCCCACCCTCTCCATATCCCTCAGCCCCACCCTCTCCATATCCCTCAGCCCCACCCTCTCCATATCCCTCAGACCCACCTTCTCCATATCCCTCAGCCCCACCCTCTCTGTATCCCTCAGTCCCAGCTTCTCCCCTGACCGGCTGTGTACTTCCTGATTGTCTGGCTGAACTTTACCCTCTCATCTGTGTCACCAGCTGATTGTTGCCCCCTCTGTTTTCTGTCTCTTCCTGATGTGGTGTCCTTTGCCAGTTAACTATTGGGTGAGGGTAGAGTTAGTTCTGCACCCTGAGAATGTCAGATAGGGTCATGGCCCTGACTGAGACCTGCCTCCTGCTGTCATGTTCATTGGTTAGTGTTCACTTGCTCTGTACAATGCTGAGGATTGAAGCTACTGATTAGCTTTGCTTCTGTACAGAAGGTAAGCAAGTGAGAGACAGAGACACTGACGAACTCTCTGTACAATCACTCCCTTGGGAGAGTTCAGCCTGTCGCATGTTAACAATTCTTCCATTGATTTTGTAATGAACAGTTTACTATCCTGGCTGATGGAGCCCTTGATGTATTGGTAATTGTTTCCTTAAACTCCTTGCAGCGTGAATCCAGCTGTGAAACCTCTGTCTGGCCTCTGTGTGGGAGGCAGAGTGAGGAAGTCATACCTGGATTCAGGATAATGGTGTCCAGGAGATGCCGATCTTGTTCCCTCGTGCTAGTGCTCCCCCGGCATTGACACTGGCCAGTTAGCAACCATAGGGAAGAGGTTGCTATGGAGATGGGGCTATTCCTGTGCACACCATGATAGTGAAGGCCCCCTGGTAAAACAATTGCCCCAGGATCTTTAAGAGGGGTCTGCACTGTGGTACCAATCTTTACCGATTGTTAGCAGGAGGAAGGACATTCAGCCCATCCCTCTATAAAGACCCAAATGTCCTCACAATTGTACTATGCAACTGTGTCTCTCTATAACAATTCCTTCATATCCATCTATACTGTCCCCCAATATCCTCAATATAACCCCCTCACATCTCTATACTTTCTCCTCATAAACCTCTATAGAGTCTCCTCGTACAGTGCTACACAGTCCCTCATCTCCTCTTGGATGTGATATCATAGTTTAAATGTTTGGTGTGGGTAAAAGATTACAAATGATCCTACAACAATAAAGGGTAAGCAAGAGTGAGGAAATTAGGGAAATTAATATCAGCAGAGAAAAAGGGATGAGAGAAATATAAAGGCCTAAGATCTGACCGATCACGAAGACTGATGGTCTCAGGTTATTCTGAAAGGGAGAGCTGCAGGGATAGTGGATGTGCTGGTTATGATTTTCCAAAATTCCTTAGATTCGGGACGGTCCCATTAGATTGGAAGTTGGCAAATGTTGCGCCATTTTTCAAGAAAGGAGGGAGAGAGAGAGATAGAGAGAGAGAGAACGGTGAACGAAAGGCCCGGTCAGCCTGACATCGGTCACCAGGAACACGCAGGAATCTATCGGCAGAATCGGGCGAGTGGGGGTGGGGGTGGGGGGGCGTGGTGATGTCGGGTGTGTGGGGGGTGGGGGGCGTGGTGATGTCGGGAGTGTGGGGGTGGGGGGCGTGGTGATGTCGGGAGTGTGGGGGTGGGGGGGCGTGGTGATGTCGGGAGTGTGGGGGTGGGGGCTGCTTGCTGATGGGTGAGGGGGGGTGGGGGCGTGGTGATGACGGGTGTGTGGGGGTGGGGGCTGCTTGCTGATGGGTGAGGGGGGGTGGGGGCGTGGTGATGACGGGTGTGTGGGGGTGGGGGGCGTGGTGATGTCGGGTGTGTGGATGTACAGGCCCCGAGTTGGCCTATTCCCCCCTCCCCGCACAGGGAATGTTCAGCACTTCCGGGTGTCCGTCACGCTGGGCAGGCCTTAATTGGACCGCCCACTTAAAATGGCGGCACCGAGCCAATGGTGGGCGGTGATTGGCTGCGTGCACGCCTGCACCCGCTACTGCCCAACACCCCCTCCCCACCCCCACCCCCATTGGGGTGGAAATTCTCCCCTCTCTATTATTAAGGACAATGCACTTGGAAAGTGACAGGGCAGAACTTGCCGTCCCTGTCACACTGGGGGTGGGGTTGGAAAGTGCGGCGAACCAGTCAAAAGGCCGTCGATTACAGCGGGACCATAAAATCCCACCCACAGGACAGTGAGAGAGAGTTAACATGGGGCAGGAGTTTGCCCTTGTCAGTGGGCTGGCAGGGGGGCGGCAGGAGCAGCTAGGAAGCTGGCCACCACCCACGATCCAGGCCAGGAGGTGAATGAAAGCCCACCCAGTGTGAACTGGGAGGAGGGGAGGAGAGCGAGCCTGCTGAGCAGGAACTCGGCCCCATGCATGTGAACGAGAGCTTCCTAATCCCCCCCTGAGGTACAGAGCAGCCTCACACAGATGGAGAGTTCTCCAAAAAATTAATAAAGATATGAAAAATGTTAGACACCGTGTCCCGTCGTGTGACTCTGTCACACGGGGCAGGGACTTGTTATCCATTAAATTTAAAAAGTTTTATTTTTATTTGCTATTGGAAACCTCATCCACGGGCAGGCTGAGGGTTCCTAAAGAGCGCAAATGTCACTTGGCCTTTCCACCCGCCCGGAAGGTCGTCTTTTTAATAAACTTGTTAACGGCTTTAATCAGCCCTTTAACTGTTGGCAGGTACAGTGCCAACTGCAGCGCCTGCTCGCTGAACAAAATATTGTGTTGATGTTGGGACGCGGGTCAAATTACACCCGTGGAGGTAAAAATTTTGCCCATGGTTTTATGAAATGGAAATCATCTTTCACAAATTTATCAGAGTTTGTCGAGGATGTAACTAGTAAGGTTGATAAAGGGGGAGCCAGTAGATGTGATATACCTGGGCCTGAATTTCACACTTGGTGCGAATACCAAATCGTATAATCCGGTCCCGGGCGAGCTCGTGTTTCCAGTGTGATTTCACACAGGGCAGTCGTGTCGTAGCTTTGGGGTTGTTTGAGGACACGTCTTTTTCGAGTAGCTGTTGAGCACCCCAGCTGGGAGGCAAGTTTGGTGGGACCTCACCCCCACCCTCCCCCACCACCACCCCCCCCCCTCCACCCCCAGGTTCTCCGTTGGGTGCCTGGGAATCCTTGTGGAGGAGGTCAGTGCCAGGAGAGACGTCCCCATCGCCAGGGATGGCAAGAGGACACCGCTGCACTTGACCAAGCAAGCGTGAACAGCTGGACTCCCACCTCTGTCCCCGGCTTCAAACTGAACTCAAAACCGCTGCTCCTTTAGTTTCTCTGTGGGCTGAATCTTACCCATGTCGGGTGGACTAGGCAGGAGTGGGTGCGGGCAGGCGCAGAGCCGATCGCTGCCCACGATTGGTTGCGCGCCGCCATTTTACCTAGCCGGGCCAATTAAGGCCCCCCCCCCCCCCCCCCACCACCCAGCATAATACGCGTTCCGTAGCGCTCAGTGTTACCTGTGTGGGCGGGGGAGGGGGAGGGGGAGGGGGAGAGTCGGGGCCTGCGCTCTTTCGTGTATGTGTGTGTGTAAGAGCGCTTCCATCTCCCTGAGACACAGAGCTGCCTCGGGGGAGGTTAAGAAGACAATAAAAGGTTTTTAAAATTCAGGTTAAAAAATTATTTAAAGGTGTCACATGAACTGGGACATCACAGAATCACATGATTGTCAACTTCACCAAACATCTTCATTCATTTTATGAAATCTTCAGGATACCCCATCCCGCCCGTGGATGAGGTTTCCTGGAAATCACGAAGGCCGCTTGGGCTCTTCACCTGCCGCTGACCTTCAGGCTGGACGGGCAGCTTTGTTAATGACATTAATTCATTTCTTAATGGCCTGAATAGGCCCTTGACCATTCGGTGGGCGCCCAGCCGTCTCCGACACACCCACCGAGCTCAATGTGGAAATGATGCGCGATGATGTCAGGATGCACGTCCAATGTCATCTTGCGTCATTTTACGCGTCAGTGTGTCAGGCCCCGCCCCAAAACGCCAACAGTAATATTCTGGCCTGTGTGTGTCTGTGGGAGGGACCTGCCTCTCTGGACTCCTGTTACTAGACAACAGCCCAGTTTCTCTACTCTTGTTTATTTAACTCAACTGCAACAGTCATAAACCTCTCATTAGAAATGCAGGCACTTTTTAAAGTGAAACCTAAACTCAATTTGACATTTCCTTAACACACAGATATAGAAATACAAATCAAACTTACTCATTAAAGCTATAACTCATTTCTAACACCCACAAATACCAATATAACTTACGTAAACTCTCTCTATTTCCTAACACAGCCCTGTTGGAAGCTTTCTTTACAATGACCTTGCATCTGCCTCACACAAACTTAACATCACAAACCTTTAACAATAGATTATTACATACTCTACAAATAATTTTTCCATTTAGTTTCACAGCTACCCATTATATTGTACAATTAAAAAAAGGTAATTAAACAAAGTCAATAAATGTAATAAGATGAGCAGAATTTGCACATCATTAGTATTATCATAACTCAACCCTTATGTTTCTTTTTCCTCTGGTTCCCAGTCTCTAATTCAGCAGTGAATGTTTCATTTAAGTCCACAGCCCAATTGTCCTTTTCATTAGCTGTAGGCGTAACTCCATCTTCAAACTCATTTTCTGAACTCAAATGTGGTGAATTCTCGTTTTGAATTAACAAAGTCAAAATGGTACTTTTGTGTATTAACATCTCATTTCCTCGCTGGATAAAATCTCTTTTCACCATTTCAAGGATGATGTTCAGATGCTTTCTATGTTCACATAAAAGGGTTCCATACTCCAGTTTGGTTTGATCTTTAAAGTTTTTATGATACTATTGTTCCTCCAGATCCCATTCCAAATGGAAATTTTCCACTTCTTTTTGAGCAATGTCAATCATATTCTCCCTGCGGAGTTTCGTAGCTTGGTTCCAGCCTTTCAGTTCTTATACATAACCCACAAACTATACCCTGCCTCTGCTTTCCAGGTTTTGGATGGTCTCTTGCAAACGGTCCACTTGCCTGGATTCCGGCCGCTGTATTGTGACATTAACACCAGCAACCACTTGTAACTCCGTGTCTCTGCTCATTGCCTCCTCCAGAACATTTTGTGCTCTCCGTCATTTCTGTTGGCGATTCTTGATTTCCAATTCTGCAGGCGCATTGGTTGTTTTCACGTTGTCCATTACTGAAGTTGATTTATCAGTAATTTTACTTGCATCAGTTCTTTGCTCAACTAGACTGCAATCAGCAAAGAGTTTTTATTCACAGCAACAGCTGTGCAGATGTGCCAGTCCATATCACAGTTTTTATTCACAGCAACAGCTGTGCAGATGTGCCAGTCCATATCACACTCCTCCCCCTTCATCTTCTCCAGTTTGCATTGAACTTCGAGAATCTCATTATTCTGTTCACGACGAAGTTCCAACAGTTCATTAGTTTTGGTTTTTAATTACACATTCAACAAATTGTTCTCATTTACCAACAATCCCTTTTCCTGATCAAGGTATTTTCCACAATATTTCACAGCAGCTACTGCTGCTTGAAGCTCATCAAGTTTTAACTGAAGACAGATCTTTGTTAAATTTGCTTCTATAAGTTTATCATTCAGATATTTCAGGTCCTCAGTCAAATGTTCTACTTTCTGTGACTGATTCTCAATTGATCTCATCAATTCTCTGCTTTAATTAGTAAACTCCTCTTTCACACATGAAAGTTGATTTCCTACATTAATCTGGTTTTCCTTCAATTGCTTTGTCATATCACACAATCTTAACAGCCCATCATGTCTACACCAGCTCTCCAAATGACCATTATGACCTACTGCCATTGCCCTGCCTTTACCCTGTAACCCTGCGCATTGTTTCTATTCAAATAATCATCTAATACCTTCTTGAATACCTTGATTGAACCTGCCTCCACCACGCTTCCAGGCAGCGCATTCCAGACCTGAACCACTCGTTGTGAAAAAGATGTTTCTCACATCACGTTTGCTTCTTTTGCAAATCACTTTCAATCTGTGCCCTCTCGTTCTTGATCCTTTTACGTTTGGGAACAGCTTCTCCCTATCTACTCTGTCCAGGCCCCTCATGATTTTGAACATCTCTGTCAAATCTCCTCTCAGCTTCCTCTCCAATGAGACCAGTCCCAACCTCTCCAATCTATCCTCATAGCTGAAGTTTCTCATCCTGGAACCATTCCTGTAAACCTCTTCTGCACTCTCTCCAATGTGTTCACATCCTTCCTATAACATGGTGCCCAGAACTGCAAACAATACTCCAGCTGAGGTCTAATGAGGATCTTATATAAATTCAGCATAACCTCCCTGCTCTTGTACTCTATGCTGCTATGAATAAAGCCCAAGATACTATCTGCTTTATTAACTGCTCTCTCCACCTGTCCTGCCACCTTCAATGATCTATGCACATATACACCCAGGTCTTTCTGCTCCTGCACCCCCTTCAAAATCTCCCCCCTTATTTTATACTGTCTGTCCATGTTCTTCCTGCCAGAATGCATCACCTCATACTTCTCCACATTGAACTTTATCTGCCACCTATCTGCCCACTCCACCAACTTGTCTCTGTCCTCTTGGAGTTCCACACCATCTTCCTCGCAGTTCACAACACTCCCAAACTTCATATCATCTGCAAACTTTGGTTGTCCCCTGCACACCGAGGTCTAGATCATTAATATATATCAGGAAAAGCAAGGATCCCAATACCGACCCCTGGGGAACTCCACTACAAACCTTCCTCCAGCCTGAAAAATATCCATTGACCATTACTCTCTGCTTCCTATTTTTCAGCCAATTTTGTATCCATGTTACTACTGTCCCTTTTATTCCATCAGCAATAACTTTTCTCACAAGTCTGTTGTGTGGCACTGTGTCAAATGCCCTTTGAAAGTCCATGTACACCACATCGACAGCATTACCCTCAGCCACCTTTTCTGTTACCTCTTCAAAACATTCCAACAAGTTAGTTAAACATGATTTCCCCTTTAGAAATCCAGGCTGGCTCTTCCTTATCAACCCATGTTTTTCCATGTGATGACTAATTCTATACCGAATAATTGTTTCCTGAATCTTGCCCACCACTGAAGTTAAACTGACTGGTCTGTAATTGCTGGGCTTTTCCTTACAACCTTTTTTGAACAAGGGTGTAATGTTTGCAATTCTCCAGTCCTCTGGCACCACTCCTGAGTCTAGGGAAGACTGAAAGATTATGGCCAGGGCCCCTGTGGATTTCTACTCTCACTTCCTTCAATATTCTTGGATGTGTCTCATCTGGTCCCAGTGCCTTGTCTACTTAAATTACTGACAGTCTATTCAACACTTCCTCCTTATCAATGTTGAACCCTTCTAGTGACAGTTTCTTTGTCTGTCACCATGACCTGGGCAGCATCTACCTCCTTGGTAAAGCATTTGCAAGAAGTGTTTCATTTTTTAGCCACAGTAATTTTCTGAAGTTGGTTAAGGTCAACATGATCAACCACCTGCTGCAATAGAGTCATTACCCACATTACTGTCTCCGCTGGCCAAATCATTACCCAGAATAAAATCTACCTCTTCAATAGGTGATCTAGGAATAATTCCCACCGTAACAATTCCATTCACAAAGTGACTTTGTAGGTTAACTTTACACAAAGAAACAGGTTTATAAATTCTATTAACATCCTTTATTAACACTTTTTCCATCCTAAAACTGCCTGGAACACAAATTGTATCAATAGCCACCATCAATGACTGATCTGCCCCTGTATCTCTCAAAATGTTAATCTGTACTTATTTTGATGGGGAGTAAGGGAACACTTCTCCCTTCGAGGCAAAGCGTCCAGACCCTCTCCCTCAGTCTGACCTCCTTCACCAGTAATCAAAAAAGAATTCTCTGGGCTATTGTGAGCCGTATCTCCTTTCCTGTATGTTCTGGGGAAAGAGATTTTGTCTGTACCACTCCAACAGTTCAACAACCATTTCCTTTTCTGATGCAACCTTTCCTGAGGACCCCTTTGGCATTCCTACTACTGCAATAGCTTTACCATTTAATTTCCAGCAATCTGCCCTAACATGCCCCCCTCGTTATAATGAAAACATTTAGGCTTTTGAATCTCACTTCCACCCTCAGCACTTTCCTTTCTGGCCTGAGGATAAATTTCCTGGGAATTCCCAACTGTCCCTTCTCTTCCCTGGCTACTTGCCTTCCTTTCACTTCCCATCTAAAGGGAGGAGATGGTGTAGTGGTATTATCACTAGGCTAGTAATCCAGAAACCCCAGGGTAATCCTCTGGGGACCTAGGTTCAAATCACACTGCAGATTGAATTCAGTAAGAATCTGGAGTTAGAAGTCTAATGCTGACCATGAAACCATTGTCAATTGTTGTAAAAACCCATCTGGTTCACTAATGTCCTTTACGGAAGGAAATCTACTGCCTACATGTGACTCCTGACCCACAGCAATGTGGTTAACTCTTAAATGCCCTTGAACAAGGCAGTTAGGGCTGGGTAATAAATGCTGGCCCAGCCGGCGATGCCCACATCCCATGAATGAATGTTTAAAAAATTCCTTCTGTCTCAGGTTTGTGGGGATGAAAGGAAACAATTCATAATTGTCTGCTGCCTCTCCAGCTGTTTTAACCCTCTGGCCTTCAACTTGGGTTCTAATTACAGGAGAAAGTGAACCTTTAAATTGTTCCAAGAGAATTATTTCTCTAAGAGCTTCATATGTCATCTCTACCTTTAATGTCCTTATCCAGCGGTCCAAATTACTTTGCCTTACCCTCTCAAATTCAACATAGGTCTATCCAGGCTGTTCCCTTACGCTCCGGAAATTCTGCCTTTATGCCTCAGGGACTAACTCATATGCACCCAGAATAGTTTTTCTCACTGCATCATTCTCCACAGACACCGCTTCCGAAAATGAAGCATAAAACTCATGAGCTCTACCTGACAACCAACTCTACAAAAGTAATGTCCAGATTTCTTTCAGCGACTTCATTTGCTGAGCCACCATTTGAAGTGAAATAAGGAATGCCTCGATATCCCTTTCCTCAAACTTTGGGAGGGCTTGTACAAACTTAAACATTTCCCCACTGGCCTTTGGGTTGAAGGTTTTTTCATCGTCAGAACTGAGATTTTTTTTTTAACTTCCAGCCTACTGGTAATTCCTCTTCTCCTTCCTTCTCCCTTACCTGAAATTCCAGTTCCAGCTTCCTTTCCCTGGCCTGCCTTTCCACTTGCTCCTCTTTTTCCTCTCATTCTTTTTCCTTTGCCTTTAGTCTTATCAATTCCAATTCTCTTTCTCCTCGTATAGTCAAGTTCCTTCACTTGCAACTGGATCTTAGCTAGTTGCAGACCTTAAGCTGTCTCTTTGAATCTTCAGGCCTCTTGTAAGCTGTTCTCAATATAAATCTGTTTTCTGCAGCTTTTGTTTCTTTAAGTCTGAAGCTTGGCACCTTTCTCTCTGCCCCTCACTCTTAACTTCATTAACAAGGTTCCTGTCCTTCCTTGGACTAGAAGGTCTGCTTGGGACTTTGCCTTGTTTCTGTCTCAATCCTTTGGCCTTGGGACCTTTTGGTTCTTTTGGGAAATGTGCTTTCACTCTGTAGTTCCTTCTCCCAGTGTCCGGTCTCTTTGGAGCCCTGGCTTCAAACTGAACTCAAAACTGCTTTTCTTTCAGTTTTTCTGTGTGTGTCTGTGGGAGGGATCTGCGTTTCTGGATCCCTGTTGCTAGTCAACAGCCCAGTTTCTCCACTCTTGTTTGCATAACTTAGCTGCAACAGTCATAAACTCTCATTAGAAATGCAGGCACTTTTTAAAGTGAAACTAAAACTCAATTTGACATTTTCTTAACCCACAGATACAGAAATACAAATCAAACTTAAACATTAAAGCTAAAACTCATTCCTAACACCCACAAATACAAATATAACTTATTTAAACTAACTATATTTCCTAACAGTGGACATAAATGGAGCTTTTTGAAGTTAGCAGGCAGTGAATAGTGGAGTGCCACAAGGATCATTGCTGGGGCCTCAGCTATTTACAATCTATATTCATGCCTTAGACAAAGAGATGGAGAGTAATGTGTCTGAGTTTGCTGATGATACCAAGCTAAGTGGGAAGGTAAGCTTTGGGGAGGACACAGAGAGGCTGCAAAGAGATATAGACAGGTTAGGTGTGTGGGCAACAAGATGACAGATGGAGTATAATGTGGGGAAGTGTAAGTTATTCACTTTGATTGTAAGAATAGGAAAGCAGAATATTTTTTTAAAAGGTGTGAAATTTGTAAATGTTGATGTTCAGATGGACTTGGGTGTGCTCATACAAGGATCGCAGAAAGTTAGCATGCAGCTGCAACAAGCAATTAGGAAGGCAAATGGCAAGTTGGCCTTTATTGCAAGGGGATTGGAGGACAAGAATAAAGAAGTCTTGCTACAGTTCTACAGGGTTTTAGTGAGACACATCTGGAATACAGTGTGCAGTTTTGGTCTCCATATTTAAGGAAGGATATACTTGTACTGGGGGCGGTACAGTGAAGGGTCACTAGATTGGTCCCTGGGATGAGGGGGCTGTCCTATGATGAGAGGCTGAGTAAATTGGGTTTATATTCTCTGGAGTTTAGAAGAATGAGAGGTGATCTCATTGAAACCCACAAATTCTGAAGGGGTTTGTCAGGGGAGATACTGAGAGATTGTTTCCCCCAGGCTGGGGAATCTCAAACACGGGGGCACAGTCTCAGGATAAGGGGCTGATTATTTAGGACTGAGATGAGGGGAAAGTACTTTGCTCAAAGAGCTGTGAATCTTTGGAATTCTCTACCCCAGAGGATTGTGGTTGCTGCATTGCTGAATATATTAAAGGCTGGGATAGGCTGATATCTGGTCTCACGGGAAATCAAAGGATATGGGGAGTGGACAGGACAGTGGAGTTGAAGTGGAACATCAGCCAGGATTGGATTGAATGCTGGAGCAGGCTCGGGAGGCTGAATAGTCGCCTCCTGCTCCATTCTCATGGGGTAGTTACATACAGACATACAAACTAGTTCACATTGAGAGATACAGTAAAGGGTGGCGAAGATCTAGGGTGAGCAGAGAGAGTAGTGGAAGAGAGAGAGAGGGGTGAGGAAAGAAAAGAGATTCAGGAGGGTGGGGAAGAGGAAAGGAAGTGAGCGAGGGATTTAATTGAGGAGTAGGAGGAGTGAGTGAGGAGGGCAGGGGTAAAATGGGGGAAGGGTGGAGGGTGATTGCGGGTCACAGTTTTTAAGGTGCAGCTGGAGTGCTCAACTTTGCAGTGGCAGGGCAGGCTGGTGTACCTGAGAGCAGTGTACTACCCCAGGCTGGTGTACCTGAGAGCAGTGTACTGCCCCAGGCTGGTGTACCTGAGAGCTGTGTTCTACCCCAGGCTGGTGCACCAGAGAGCAGTGTACTGCCCCAGGCTGGTGTACCTGAGAGCTGTGTTCTACCCCAGGCTGGTGTACCTGAGAGCTGTGTTCTACCCCAGGCTGGTGTACCTGAGAGCAGTGTACTGTCCCAGGTTGGTGTACCTGAGAGGAGTGTATTGTCCCATGCTGGTGTAACAGAGCAGTGTACTGCCCCAGGTTGGTGTACCTGAGAGCAGTGTACTGTCTCAGGCAGGTGTACCTGAGAGCAGTGTACAGTCCCAGGCTGGTGTACCTGAGAGCAGTGTACTGTCCTAGGCTGGTGTACCTGAGAGCAGATTACAGTCCCAGGCTGGTGTACCTGAGAGCAGTGTACTGTCTCAGGCAGGTGTACCTGAGAGCAGTGTACAGTCCCATGCTGGTGTACCTGAGAGCAGTGTACTGTCCTAGGCTGGTGTACCTGAGAGCAGATTACAGTCCCAGGCTGGTGTACCTGAGAGCAGTGTATTGTCCCAGGCTGGTGTACCTGAGAGCAGTGTTCTACCCCAGGCTGGTGTACCTGAGAGCTGTGTTCTACCCCAGGCTGGTGTACCTGAGAGCAGTGTACTGTCCCAGGTTGGTGTACCTGAGAGGAGTGTATTGTCCCATGCTGGTGTAACAGAGCAGTGTACTGCCCCAGGTTGGTGTACCTGAGAGCAGTGTACTGTCTCAGGCAGGTGTACCTGAGAGCAGTGTACAGTCCCAGGCTGGTATACCTGAGAGCAGTGTACTGTCCTAGGCTGGTGTACCTGAGAGCAGATTACAGTCCCAGGCTGGTGTACCTGAGAGCAGTGTACAGTCCCATGCTGGTGTACCTGAGAGCAGTGTACTGTCCTAGGCTGGTGTACCTGAGAGCAGATTACAGTCCCAGGCTGGTGTACCTGAGAGCAGATTACAGTCCCAGGCTGGTGTACCTGAGAGCAGTGTATTGTCCCAGGCTGGTGTACCTGAGAGCAGTGTTTTACCCCAGGCTGGTGTACCTGAGAGCTGTGTTCTACCCAAGGCTGGTGTACCTGAGAGCAGTGTACTGTCCCAGGTTGGTGTAACAGAGCAGTGTACTGCCCCAGGCTGGTGTACCTGAGAGCAGTGTACTGTCTCAGGCAGGTGTACCTGAGAGCAGTGTACAGTCCCAGGCTGGTGTACCTGAGAGCAGTGTACTGTCCTAGGCTGGTGTACCTGAGAGCAGATTACAGTCCCAGGCTGGTGTACCTCAGAGCAGTGTACTGTCCCAGGCTGGTGTACCTGAGAGCAGTGTACTGCCCCAGGGTGGTGTACCACCTGAGAGCAGAGGACAACCAACCACAGGCTGGTGGACCTGAGAGCAGTGCACTGTCCCAGGCTGGTGTACCTGAGAGCAGTGTACTGTCCCAGGCTGGTGTACCTGAGAGCAGTGTACTGTCCCAGGCTGGTGTACCTGAGAGCGTTGTACTACCCCAAGCTG
Source organism: Isurus oxyrinchus (assembly GCA_026770705.1). Classification (NCBI taxonomy): domain Eukaryota; kingdom Metazoa; phylum Chordata; class Chondrichthyes; order Lamniformes; family Lamnidae; genus Isurus; species Isurus oxyrinchus. The sequence goes on from JANJGN010000019.1 coordinate 659,927, forward strand.
GTGTACCTGTGATCAGTGTACTACCCCAGGCTGGTATACCTGAGATCAGTGTACTACCCCAGGCTGGTGTACCTGTGATCAGTGTACTACCCCAGGCTGGTGTACCAGAGAGCAGTGTACTGTCCCAGGCTGGTGTACCGGAGAGCAGTGTACCGTCCCAGGCTGGTGTACATGTGAGCAGTGTACTACCCCAGGCTGGTGTACCAGAGAGCAGTGTACTGTCCCAGGCTGGTGCACCAGAGAGCAGTGTACTGCCCCAGGCTGGTGTACCTGAGAGCTGTGTTCTACCCCAGGCTGGTGTACCTGAGAGCAGTGTACTACCCCAGGCTGTTGTACCTGAGAGCAGTGTACTGTCCCAGGCTGGTGTACCTGAGAGCAGTGTACTGCCCCAGGCTGGTGTACCTGAGAGCAGTGTACTGCCCCAGGCTGGTGTACCTGAGAGCTGGGTTCTACCCCAGGCTGGTGTACCTGAGAGCAGTGTACGGTCCCAAATTGGTGTACCTGAGAGCAGTGTACTGTCCCAGGCTGGTGTACCTCTGAGCAGTGTAATGTCCCAGGCTGGTGTACCTGTGAGCAGTATACTGTCCCAGGCTAGTGTACCTGTGAGCAGTGTACTGCCCCAGGCTGGTGTACCTGAGACCAGTGTACTGTCCCAGATTGGTGTACCGGAGAGCAGTGTAATGTCCCAGGCTGGTGTACTTGTGAACAGTGTACTGTCCTAGGCTGGTGTACTTGAGAGCAGTGTACTACCACAGGTTGGTGTACCTGAGAGCTGTGTACTGCCCTAGGCTGGTGTAACTTATAGCAGTGTACTGTCCCAGGTTGGTGTACCTGAGACCAGTGTAATGTCGTAGGCTGGTGTACCTGAGAGCAGTGTACGGCCCCAGGCTGGTGTACCTGTGAGCAATGTACTACCACAGGCTGGTGTACCTGAGACCAGTGCACTGTCCTAGGTTGGTGTGCCTGAGAGCAGTGTACTATCCCAGGCTGGTGTACCTGAGAGCAGTGTACTGTCCCAGGCTGGTGTACGTGTGAGCAGTGTACTGTCCCAGGCTGGTGTACCTGAGAGCAGTGTACTACCCCAGACTGGAGTACCTGAGAGCAGTGTACTACCGCAGGCTGGTGTACCTGTGAGTAGTGTACTGTCCCAGGCTGGTGTACCTGAGAGCAGTGAACTGCCCCAGGCTGGTGTTCCTGAGAGCAGTGTACGACCAGAGGCTGGTGTACCTGTGAACAGTGTACTGCCCCAGGCTGGTGCACCTGAGAGCAGTGTAGTGTCCCAGACTGGTGTACCGGAGAAGAGTGTACTGTCCCGGGCTGGTGTACCTGTGAACAGTGTACTGTCCTAGGCTGGTGTACTTGAGAGTAGTGTACTACCACAGGTTGGTGTACCTGAGAGCAGTGTACTGCCCTAGGCTGGTGTAAATTAGAGCAGTGTACTTTCCCAGGTTGGTGTATCTGAGAGCAGTGTACTGTCCCAGGCTGGTGTACCTGAGACCAGTGTACTGTCGTAGGCTGGTGTACCTGAGAGCAGTGTACTGCCCCAGGCTGGTGTACCTGAGAGCAGTGGACTGTCCTAGGCTGGTGTACCTGACACCAGTGTACTGTCGTAGGCTGGTGTACCTGAGAGCACTGTACTGCCCCAGGCCTGTGTTCCTGAGAGCAGTGAACTGTCCTAGGCTGGTGTACCTGAGAGCAGTGTACTACCCCAGGCTGGTGTACCTGTGAGCAGTATACTGTCTTAGGCTGGTGTATCTGAGAGCAGTGTAGTGCCCCAGGCTGGTGTACCTGTGAGCAGTATACTGTCTTAGGCTGGTGTATCTGAGAGCAGTGTAGTGCCCCAGGCTGGTGTACCTGTGAGCAGTGTACTACCCCAGGCTGGTGTACCTGTGATCAGTGTACTGTCCTAGGCTAGTGTACCTGAGAGCAGTGTACTAACCCATTCTGGTGTACATGTGAGCAGTGTACTGTCCCAGGCTGGTGTACCTGAGAGCAGTGTACTTCCTCAGGCTGGTGTACCTGAGAGCAGTGTAATGTCCCAGGCTGGTGTACCTGAGAGCAGTGTACTGCCCCAGGCAGGTGTACCTGAGAGCAGTGTACTGCCTCAGGCAGGTGCACCTGAGAGCAGTGTACAGTCCCAGGCTGGTGTACCTGGGAGCAGCGTACTGTCCTAGGCTGGTGTACCTGAGAGCAGTGTACAGTCCCAGGCTGGTGAACCTGAGAGCAGTGTATTGTCCCAGGCTGGTGTACCTGAGAGCAGTGTACTGCCCCATGCTGGTGTACCTCAGAGCAGTGTAATATCCCAGGCTGGTGTACCTGAGAGCAGTGTACGACCACAGGCTGGTGTACCTGAGAGCAGTGCACTGTGCCAGGCTGGTGTACCTGAGAGCAGTGTACTGCCCCTGGCTGGTGTACCTGAGAGCAGTGTACTGTGCCAGGCTGGTGTACCTGAGAGCAGTGTACTGTCCCAGGCTGGTGTACCTGAGAGCAATGTACTACACCAGGCTGGTGTACCTGAAAGCAGTGTACTCTCCCAGGCTCGTGTACCTGAGAGCAGTGTACTGTCCCAGGCTGGTGTACCTGAGAAGAGTGTACTACCCCAGGCTGGTGTACATGTGAGCAGTGTATTGTCCTAGGCTGGTGTACCTGAGAGCAGTGTACTGCCCCAGGCTGGTGTACCTGAGAGCAGTGGACTGTCCTAGGCTGGTGTACCTGACACCAGTGTACTGTCGTAGGCTGGTGTACCTGAGAGCACTGTACTGCCCCAGGCCTGTGTTCCTGAGAGCAGTGAACTGTCCTAGGCTGGTGTACCTGAGAGCAGTGTACTACCCCAGGCTGGTGTACCTGTGAGCAGTATACTGTCTTAGGCTGGTGTATCTGAGAGCAGTGTAGTGCCCCAGGCTGGTGTACCTGTGAGCAGTGTACTACCCCAGGCTGGTGTACCTGTGATCAGTGTACTGTCCTAGGCTAGTGTACCTGAGAGCAGTGTACTAACCCATTCTGGTGTACATGTGAGCAGTGTACTGTCCTAGGCTGGTGTACCTGTGAGCAGTGTATTGTCCCAGGCTGGTGTACCTGAGAGCAGTGTACTGTCCCAGGCTGGTGTACCTGAGAGCAGTGTACTTCCTCAGGCTGGTGTACCTGAGAGCAGTGTAATGTCCCAGGCTGGTGTACCTGAGAGCTGTGTACTGCCCCAGGCTGGTGTACCTGAGAGCAGTGTACTGCCTCAGGCAGGTGCACCTGAGAGCAGTGTACAGTCCCAGGCTGGTGTACCTGGGAGCAGCGTACTGTCCTAGGCTGGTGTACCTGAGAGCAGTGTACAGTCCCAGGCTGGTGAACCTCAGAGCAGTGTAATATCCCAGGCTGGTGTACCTGAGAGCAGTGTACTGCCCCTGGCTGGTGTACCTGAGAGCAGTGTACTGTGCCAGGCTGGTGTACCTGAGAGCAGTATACTGCCCCAGGCTGGTGAACCTGAGAGCAGTGTACTGTCCCAGGCTGGTGTACCTGAGAGCAATGTACTACACCAGGCTGGTGTACCTGAAAGCAGTGTACTCTCCCAGGCTCGTGTACCTGAGAGCAGTGTACTGTCCCAGGCTGGTGTACCTGAGAAGAGTGTACTACCCCAGGCTGGTGTACATGTGAGCAGTGTATTGTCCTAGGCTGGTGTACCAGTGAGCAGTGTACTACCCCAGGTTGGTGTAACTGAGAGCAGTGTACTGTCCTAGGCTGGTGTACCTGAGAGCAGTGTACAACGCCAGGCTGTTGTACCTGAGAGCAGTGTACTGTCCCAGGCTGGTGTACCTGAGAGCAGTGTACTGTTCCAGGCTGGTGTACTTGAGAGCAGTGTACAACGCCAGGCTGGTGTACCTGTGAGCAGTGTACTGTCCTAGGCTGGTGGACCAGAGAGCAGTGTACTACCACAGGCTGGTGTACCTGAGAGCAGTGTACTACCCCAGGCTGGTGTACCTGTGAGCAGTGTACTGTCCTAGGCTGGTGGACCAGAGAGCAGTGTACTACCACAGGCTGGTGTACCTGAGAGCAGTGTACTACCCCAGGCTGGTGTACCTGTGAGCAGTGTACTGTCCTAGGCTGGTGTACCTGAGAGCAGTGTACTAACCCAGGCTGGTGTACCAGAGAGCAGTGTACTACCACAGGCAGGTGTACATGTGAGCAGTGTAATGTCCTAGGCTGGTGTACCTGAGAGGAGTGTACTACCCCAGGCTGGTGTAACTGAGAGCAGTGTACTGTCCTAGGCTGGTGTACCTGAGAGCAGTGTACAACGCCAGGCTGGTGTACCTGAGAGCAGTTTACGACCACAGACTGGTGTACCTGAGAGCAGTATACTGTCCCAGGCTGGTGTACCTGAGAGCAGTGTACTGTCCCAGGGTGGTGTACCTGAGAGCAGTGTACTATCCCAGGCTGGTGTACCTGTGAGCAGCGCACTGTCCCCGGCTGGTGTACCTGTGAGCAGTGTGCTGCTTCAGGCTGGTGTACATGAGACCAGTGTAGTGTCCCAGATTGGTGTATCTGAGAGCAGTGTACTGTCCTAGGCTGGTGTACCTGAGACCAGTGTACTGTCGTAGGCTGGTGTACCTGGGAGCAGTGTACTGCCCCAGGCTGGTGTACCTGTGAGCAGTGTACTACCACAGGCTGGTGTACCTGAGAGCAGTGTACTACGCCAGTCTGGTGTACCTGAGAGCAGTGTACTGCCCTAGGCTGGTGTAACTGAGAGCAGTGTACTGCCCCAGGCTGGTGTAACTGAGAGCAGTGTACTGCCCCAGGCTGGTGTAACTGAGAGCAGTGTACTGCCCCAGGCTGGTGTACCTGAGAGCGGTGTAATGTCCTAGGCTGGTGTACCTGCGAGCAGTGTACGACCACAGGCTGGTGTACCTGTGAGCAGTATACTGTCTTAGGCTGGTGTATCTGAGAGCAGTGTAGTGCCCCTGGCTGGTGTACCTGTGAGCAGTGTACTACACCAGGCTGGTGTACCTGAGAGCAGTGTACTGTCCTAGGCTGGTGTACCTGAGAGCAGTGTACTAACCCAGGCTGGTGTACATGTGAGCAGTGTACTGTCCTAGGCTGGTGTAGTGTGAGCAGTGTATTGTTCCAGGCTGGTGTACCTGAGAGCAGTGTACTGTCCCAGCCTGGTATACTTGAGAGCAGTGTACTGTCCCAGGCTGGTGTACCTGAGAGCAGTGTACTGCCCCAGGTTGGTGTACCTGAGACCAGTGTAGTGTCCCAGATTGGTGTATCTGAGAGCAGTGTTCTGTCCTAGGCTGGTGTACCTGAGACCAGTGTACTGTTGTAGGCTGGTGTACCTGAGAGCAGTGTACTGCCCCAGTCTTTTGTACCTATGAGCAGTTTACTACCACAGGCAGATGTACCTGTGAGCAGTGTACTGCCACAGGCTGGTTTACCTGTGAGCAGTGTACTGTCCTAGGCTGGTGTACCTGAGAGCAGTGTACTAACCCAGGCTGGTGTACCAGAGAGCAGTGTACTACCACAGGCTGGTGTACATGTGAGCAGTGTAATGTCCTAGGCTGGTGTACCTGAGAGAAGTGTACTACGCCAGTCTGGTGTACCAGTGAGCAGTGTACTGCCCCAGACTGGTGTACCTAAGAGCAGTGTACTGTCCTAGGCTGGTGTACCTGAGAGCAGTGTACTACCCCAGGCTGGTGTACCTGAGAGCAGTGTACTGTCCCAGGCTGCTGTACATGTCAGCAGTGTACTGTCCTACGCTGCTGTACCTAAGAGCAGTGTACTACCCCAGACTGGTGTACCTGAGAGCTGTGTACTGTCCCCGGCTGGTGTACCTGAGAGCAGTGTACTGTCCCAGGCTGGTGTACCTGAGAGCAGTGTACTGCCCCAGGCTGGTGCACCTGAGAGCAGTTTACGACCACAGGCTGGTGTACCTGAGAGCAGTGTACTGCCCCAGGCTGGTGCACCTGAGAGCAGTTTACGACCACAGGCTGGTGTACCTGAGAGCAGTGTACTGTCCCAGATTGGTGTACCGGAGAGCAGTGTAATGTCCCAGGCTGGTGTACTTGTGAACAGTGTACTGTCCTAGGCTGGTGTACTTGAGAGCAGTGTACTACCACAGGTTGGTGTACCTGAGAGCAGTGTACTGCCCTAGGCTGGTGTAACTTATAGCAGTGTACTGTCCCAGGTTGGTGTACCTGAGAGCAGTGTACTGTCGTAGGCTGGTGTACCTGAGAGCAGTGTACTGCCCCAGGCTGATGTACCTAAGAGCTGTGTAATGTCCTAGGCTGGAGTACCTGAGACCAGTGTACTACCCCAGGCTGGTCTACCTGAGAGCAGTGAACTGTCCTAGGCCGGTGTACCTGAGAGCAGTGTACTACCCCATGCTGGTGTTCCTGTGAGCAGTATACTGTCTTAGGCTGGTGTATCTGAGAGCAGTGTACTACACCAGGCTGGTGTACCTGAGAGCAGTGTACTGTCCTAGGCTGGTGTACCTGAGAGCAGTGTACAGTCCCAGGCTGGTGTACCTGAGAGCAGTGTATTGTCCCAGGCTGGTGTACCTGAGAGCAGTGTACTGCCCCATGCTGGTGTACCTCAGAGCAGTGTAATGTCCCAGGCTGGTGCACCTGAGAGCAGTGTACGACCACAGGCTGGTGTACCTGAGAGCAGTGTACTGTCCCAGGCTGGTGTACCTGAGAGCAGTGTACTGTCCCAGGCTGGTGTACCTGAGAGCAGTGTACTACCCCAGGCTATTGTACCTGTGAGCAGTGTACTGCCCCTGGCTGGTGTACCTGTGAGTAGTTTACGACCACAGGCTGGTGTACCTGAGAGCAGTGTACTGTCCCAGGTTGGTGTACCAGAGAGCAGTGTACTGTCCAAGGCTGGTGTACCTGTGACCAGTGTACTATCCCAGGCTGGTGTACCTGAGAGCAGTGTACTGTCCCAGGCTGGTGTACCTGTGAACAGTGTACTGTCCTAGGCTGGTGTACTTGAGAGCAGTGTACTACCACAGGTTGGTGTACCTGAGAGCAGTGAACTTCCCTAGGCTGGTGTAACTTAGAGCAGTGTACTGTCCCTGGTTGGTGTACCTGAGAGCAGTGTACTACCCCAGGCTATTGTACCTGTGAGCAGTGTACTGCCCCTGGCTGGTGTACCTGTGAGTAGTTTACGACCACAGGCTGGTGTACCTGAGAGCAGTGTACTGTCCCTGGTTTGTGTACCTGAGACCAGTGTACTGTCGTAGGTTGGTGTACCTGAGACCAGTGTACTGTCGTAGGTTGGTGTACCTGAGAGCAGTGTACTGTCTCAGGCAGGTGTACCTGAGAGCAGCGTACAGTCCCAAGATGGTGTACCTGAGAGCAGTGTACTGTCCCAGGCTGGTGTACCTGAGAGCAGTGTATTGTCCCAGGCTGGTGTACCTGAGAGCAGTGTACTGTCCCAGGCTGGTGTACCTGAGAGCAGTGTACTACCCCAGGCTGGTGTACCTGATAGCAGTGTACTACCCCAGGCTGGTGTACCTGAGAGCAGTGTACTGCCCTAGGATGGTGTAAATTAGAGCAGTGTACTTTCCCAGCTTGGTGTATCTGAGAGCAGTGTACTGTCCTAGGTTGGTGTACCTGAGACCAGTGTACTGTCGTAGGCTGGTGTACCTGAGAGCAGTGTACTGCCCCAGGCTGGTGTACCTGAGAGCAGTGGACTGTCCTAGGCTGGTGTACCTGAGACCAGTGTACTGTCGTAGGCTGGTGTACCTGAGAGCAGTGTACTACCCCAGGCTGGTGTACCTGAGAGCACTGTACTGCCCCAGGCTGGTGTTCCTGAGAGCAGTGAACTGTCCTAGGCTGGTGTACCTGAGAGCAGTGTACTACCCCAGGCTGGTGTACCTGAGAGCAGTATACTGTCCCAGGCTGGTGTATCTGAGAGCAGTGTACTGTCCCAGGCTGGTGTTCCTGTGAGCAGTATACTGTCTTAGGCTGGTGTATCTGAGAGCAGTGTAGTGCCCCAGGCTGGTGTACCTGTGAGCAGTGTACTACCCCAGGCTGGTGTACCTGTGATCAGTGTACTGTCCTAGGCTAGTGTACCTGAGAGCAGTGTACTAACCCATTCTGGTGTACATGTGAGCAGTGTACTGTCCTAGGCTGGTGTACCTGTGAGCAGTGTATTATCCCAGGCTGGTGTACCTGAGAGCAGTGTACTTTCCGAGGCTGGAATACCTGAGAGCAGTGTACTGTCCCAGGCTGGTGTACCTGAGAGCAGTGTACTTCCTCAGGCTGGTGTACCTGAGAGCAGTGTAATGTTCCAGGCTGGTGTACCTGAGAGCAGTGTATTGTCCCAGGCTGGAGTAACTGAGAGCAGTGTACTGCCCCAGGCTGGTGTACCTGAGAGCAGTGTACTGTCTCAGGCAGGTGCACCTGAGAGCAGTGTACAGTCCCAGGCTGGTGTACCTGGGAGCAGCGTAATGTCCTAGGCTGGTGTACCTGAGAGCAGTGTACTACCCCAAGCTGGTGTACCTGTGAGCAGTGTACTGTCCTAGGCTGGTGTACCTGAGAGCAGTGTACTAACCCAGGCTGGTGTACCAGAGAGCAGTGTACTACCACAGGCAGGTGTACATGTGAGCAGTGTAATGTCCTAGGCTGGTGTACCTGAGAGGAGTGTACTACCCCAGGCTGGTATAACTGAGAGCAGTGTACTGTCCTAGGCTGGTGTACCTGAGAGCAGTGTACAACGCCAGGCTGGTGTACCTGAGAGCAGTTTACGACCACAGACTGGTGTACCTGAGAGCAGTATACTGTCCCAGGCTGGTGTACCTGAGAGCAGTGTACTGTCCCAGGCTGGTGTACCTGAGAGCAGTGTACTATCCCAGGCTGGTGTACCTGTGAGCAGTGCACTGTCCCCGGCTGGTGTACCTGTGAGCAGTGTGCTGCTTCAGGCTGGTGTACATGAGACCAGTGTAGTGTCCCAGATTGGTGTATCTCAGAGCAGTGTACTGTCCTAGGCTGGTGTACCTGAGACCAGTGTTCTGTCATAGGCTGGTGTACCTGGGAGCAGTGTACTGCCCCAGGCTGGTGTACCTGTGAGCAGTGTACTACCACAGGCTGGTGTACCTGAGACCAGTGTACTGTCGTAGGCTGGTGTAGCTGAGAGCAGTGTACTACCTCAGGCTGGTGTACCTGTGAGCAGTATACTGTCTTAGGCTGGTGTATCTGAGAGCAGTGTAGTGCCCCTGGCTGGTGTACCTGTGAGCAGTGTACTACACCAGGCTGGAGTACCTGAGAGCAGTGTACTGTCCTAGGCTGGTGTACCTGAGAGCAGTGTACTAACCCAGGCTGGTGTACATGTGAGCAGTGTACTGTCCTAGGCTGGTGTAGTGTGAGCAGTGTATTGTCCCAGGCTGGTGTACCTGAGAGCAGTGTACTGTCCCAGCCTGGTATACTTGAGAGCAGTGTACTGTCCCAGGCTGGTGTACCTGAGAGCAGTGTACTGCCCCAGGTTGGTGTACCTGAGACCAGTGTAGTGTCCCAGATTGGTGTATCTGAGAGCAGTGTTCTGTCCTAGGCTGGTGTACCTGAGACCAGTGTACTGTTGTAGGCTGGTGTACCTGAGAGCAGTGTACTGCCCCAGTCTTTTGTACCTATGAGCAGTTTACTACCACAGGCAGATGTACCTGTGAGCAGTGTACTACCCCAGGCTGGTTTACCTGTGAGCAGTGTACTGTCCTAGGCTGGTGTACCTGAGAGCAGTGTACTAACCCAGGCTGGTGTACCAGAGAGCAGTGTACTACCACAGGCTGGTGTACATGTGAGCAGTGTAATGTCCTAGGCTGGTGTACCTGAGAGAAATGTACTACGCCAGTCTGGTGTACCAGTGAGCAGTGTACTGCCCCAGACTGGTGTACCTAAGAGCAGTGTACTGTCCTAGGCTGGTGTACCTGAGAGCAGTGTAATGTCCTAGGCTGGTGTACCTGAGAGCAGTGTACTACCCCAGGCGTGTGTACCTGTGAGCAGTGTACTGTCCTAGGCTGGTGTACCTGAGAGCAGTGTAGTACCCCAGCCTGGTGTACCTGAAAGCAATTTACTACCCGAGGCTGGTGTACCTGTGATCAGTGTACTGTCCTAGGCTGGTGTACCTGTGAGCAGTGTAATGTCCCAGGCTGGTGTACCTGAGAGCAGTGTACTGTCCTAGGCTGGTGTACCTGTGAGCAGTGTAATGTCCCAGGCTGGTGTACCTGAGAGCAGTGTACTGTCCTAGGCTGGTGTACCTGAGAGCAGTGTACTGTCCCAGGCTGGTGTACCTGAGAGCAGTGCACTACACCAGGCTTGTGTACATGTGAGCAGAGTACTGTCCTAGGCTGGTTTACCTGTGAGCAGTGTATTGTCCTAGGCTGGTGTACCTGAGAGTAGTGTACTGTCCCAGGCTGGTGTACCTGAGAGCAGTGCACTGTCCCAGGCTGGTGTACCTGAGAGCAGTGTACAGTCCCTGGCTGGTGTACCTGAGAGCAGTGTACTGTCTTAGGCTGGTGTACCTGAGAGCAGTCTACTGCCACATGCTGGTGTACCTGAGAGCAGTGTACTGCCCCAGGCTGGTGTACCTGAGAGCAGTTTACAACCACAGGTTGGTGTACCTGAGAACAGAGTACGACCACAGGCTGGTGTACCTAAGAACAGTGTACTGTCCCAGGCTGGTGTACCTCAGAGCAGTGTACTGCCCCAGGCTGGTGTACCAGAGAGCAGTGTACTGCTTCATGCTGGTGTACCTGAGAGCAGTGTACTGTCCCAGGCTGGTGTACCTGAGAGCAGTGTACGACCAGAGGCTGGTGTAGCTGATGGCAGTGTACTGTCCCAGGCTGGTGTACCTGAGAGCAGTGTACTGTCCCAGGTTGGTGTACCTGAGAGCAGTGTACTGTCCTAGGCTGGTGTACCTGAGAGCAGAGTATTGTCCCAGGCTGGTATACTTGAGAGCAGTGTACTTCCCCAGGCTGGTGTAGCTGTGAGCAGTGTACTGCCCCAGGCTGGTGTACCTGAGAGTAGTGTACTGTCCCAGGCTGGTGTACCTGAGAGCAGTGTACTACCCCAAGCTGGTGTACCTGATAGCAGTGTACTACCCCAGGCTGGTGTACCTGAGAGCAGTGTACTGCCCCAGGCTGTTGTACTTGAGAGCAGTGTACTACCACAGGCTGGTGTACATGTGAGCAGTGTACCTCCCAGGCTGGTGTATCTGAGAGCAGTGCACTTCCCAGGCTGGTGTACCTGAGAGCAGTGTACTGTACCAGGCTGGTGTACCTGAGAGCTGTATACTGCCGCAGGCTGGTGTACCTGAGACCGGTGTACTGTGCCAGGCTGGTGTACTGGAGAGCAGTGTACTGTCCTAGGCTGGTATACCTGCGAGCAATGTACTACCCCAGGCTGGTGTACCTGAGAGCAGTGTACTGTCCTAGGCTGGTGTACCTGTGAGCAATGTACTACCCCAGGCTGGTGTACCGGAGAGCAGTGTACTGTCCCAGGCTGGTGTATCTGAGAGCAGTGTACTGTCCTAGGCTGGTGTACCTGAGAGCAGTGTACTGTCGTAGGCTGGTGTACCTGAGAGCACTGTACTACCCCAGGCTGGTGTGCCTGATAGCAGTATAAGTCCTAGGCTGGTGTACCTGAGAGCAGTGTAGTACCCCAGCCTGGTGTACCTGAAAGCAGTTTACTACCCGAGGCTGGGGTACCTGTGATCAGTGTACTATCCTAGGCTGGTGTACCTGAGAGCAGTGCACTACCCCAGGCTGGTGTACATGTGAGCAGAGTACTGTCCTAGGCTGGTTTACCTGTGAGCAGTGTACTGTCCCAGGCTGGTGTACCTGAGAGCAGTGTACAGTCCCTGGCTAGTGTACCTGAGAGCAGTGTACTGTCCTAGGCTGGTGTACCTGAGAGCAGTGTACTGTCCCAGGCTGGTGTACCTGAGAGCAGTGTACAGTCCCTGGCTAGTGTACCTGAGAGCAGTGTACTGTCCTAGGCTGGTGTACCTGAGAGCAGTGTACTGTCCCAGGCTGGTGTTCCTGAGAGCAGTGTGTTGTCTCAGGCTGGTGTACCTGAGAGAAGTCTACAGCCCCATGCTGGTGTACCTGAGAGCAGCGTACTGCCCCATGCTGGTGTACCTGAGAGCAGTGCACTGTCCCAGGCTGGTGTACCTGAGAGCAGTGTACTGTCCCAGGCTGGTGTACCTCAGAGCAGTGTACTGCCCCAGACTGGTGTACCTCGGTGCAGTGTAGTGTCCCAGGCTGGTGTATCAGAGAGCAGTGTACTGTCCCAGACTTGTGTATCAGAGAGCAGTGTACTGTCCCAGACTTGTGTACCTGAGATCAGTGTACTGCCCCAGGCCGGTGTACCTGAGAGCAGTGTACTGTCCTTGGCTGGTGTACGTGAGAACAGTGTACGACCACAGGCTGGTGTACCTGAGAGCAGTGTACTGTCCCATGCTAGTGTACCTGAGAGCAGTGCACTGTCCCAGGCTGGTGTACCTGAGAGCAGTGTACTACCCCAGGCTGGTGTACCTGTGAGCAGTGTACCTCCCAGGCTGGTGTATCTGAGAGCAGTGCACTTCCCAGGCTGGTGTACCTGAGAGCAGTGTACTGTACCAGGCTGGTGTACCTGAGAGCTGTATACTGCCGCAGGCTGGTGTACCTGAGACCGGTGTACTGTGCCAGGCTGGTGTACCGGAGAGCAGTGTACTGTCCCAGGCTGGTGTATCTGAGCAGTGTACTGTCCCAGGCTGGTGTACCTCAGAGCAGTTTACTGCCCCAGGATGGTATACCTGAGAGCAGTGTACTGTCCCATGCTGGTGTACCTGGGTGCAGTGTAGTTTCCCAGGCTGGTGTTCCTGAGAGCAGTGTACTGTCCCAGACTGGTGTATCAGGGAGCGGTGTACTGTCCCAGACTTGTGTACCTGAGATCAGAGTACTGCCCCAGGCCGGTGTACCTGAGAGCAGTGTACTGTCCTAGGCTGGTGTACGTGAGAGCAGTGTACGACCACAGGCTGGTGTACCTGAGAGCAGTGTACTGTCCCAGGCTGGTGTACCTGAGAGCAGTGTTCTGTCCCAGGCTGGTGTACCTGAGAGCAGTGTAATGTCCAAGGCTGGTGTCCCTGTGAGCACTGTACTGTCCTAGGCTTGTGTACCTGAGAGCAGTGTACTGCCCCAGGCTGGTGTACCTGAGAGCAGTGTACTGCCCCAGGCTGGTGTATCCGAGATCAGTGTACTGTCATGGCTGGTGTACCTGAGAGCAGTGTTCTGTCCCAGGCTGGTGTATCCGAGATCAGTGTACTGTCCTTGGCTGTTGTACCTGAGAGCAGTGTACTGTCCTAGGCTGGTGTACCTGAGAGCAGTGTACTGTCCTAGGCTGCTGTACCTGTGAGCAGTGTACTGTCCCAGATTGGTGTACCTGAGAGCAGTGTACTGTCCCAGGCTGGTGTACCTGAGAGCAGTGTACTGTCTCAGGCTGATGTACCTGAGAGCAGAGTACTGTCCCAGGCTGTTGTACCTGAGAGCAGAGTACTGTCCTAGGCTGGTGTACCTGTGAGCAGTGTACTGCCCCAAGCTGGTGTACCTGTGAGCAGTGTACTACCCCAGGCTGGTGTACTTGAGAGCAGTGTACTGTCCCAGGCTGTTGTACCTGAGAGCAGTGTACTGTCATGGCTGGTGTACCTGAGAGCAGTGTTCTGTCCCAGGCTGGTGTATCCGAGATCAGTGTACTGTCCTTGGCTGTTGTACCTGAGAGCAGTGTACTGTCCTAGGCTGGTGTACCTGAGAGCAGTGTAATGTCCAAGGCTGGTGTCCTTGTGAGCAGTGTACTGCCCCACGCTGGTGTACCTGTGAGCAGTGTACTGTCCCAGGCTGTTGTACCTGAGAGCAGTGTACTGTCCCAGGCTGTTGTACCTGAGAGCAGTGTACTGTCCCAGGCTGTTGTACCTGAGAGCAGAGTTTGTCCTAGGCTGGTGTACCTGTAAGCAGTGTACTGCCCCACGCTGGTGTACCTGTGAGCAGTGTACTGTCCCAGGCTGTTGTACCTGAGAGCAGAGTACTGTCCTAGGCTGGTGTACCTGTGAGCAGTGTACTGCCCCACGCTGGTGTACCTGTGAGCAGTGTACTGTCCCAGGCTGTTGTACCTGAGAGCAGAGTACTGTCCTAGGCTGGTGTACCTGTGAGCAGTGTACTGCCCCACGCTGATGTACCTGTGAGCAGTGTACTGTCCCAGGCTGTTGTACCTGAGAGCAGAGTACTGTCCCAGGCTGTTGTACCTGAGAGCAGAGTACTGTCCTAGGCTGGTGTACCTGTGAGCAGTGTACTGCCCCACGCTGGTGTACCTGAGAGCAGTGTACTGTCTTAGGCTGGTGTACCTGAGAGCAGTGTACTGTCCCAGGCTGGTGTACCTGAGAGCAGTGTACTGTACTAGGCTGGTGTACCTGAGAGCAGTGTACTGTCTTAGGCTGGTGTACCTGAGAGCAGTGTACTGTCCCAGGCTGGTGTACCTGAGAGCAGTGTACTGTCCCAGCTTGGTGTACCTGAGAGCAGTGTATTGTCCTAGGCTGGTGTAACTGAGAGCAGTGTACTGCCCCAGGCCTGTGTACCTGAGGGCAGTGTACTGTCTCAGGCAGGTGTACCTGAGAGCAGCGTACAGTCCCAAGATGGTGTTCCTGAGAGCAGTGTACTGTCCCAGGCTGGTGTACCTGAGAGCAGTGTATGACCAGAGGCTGGTGTACCTGAGAGCAGTGTACTGTCCCAGGCTGGTGTACCTGAGAGCAGTGTACTGCCCCAGGTTGGAGTTCCTGAGAGCAGTGTACTGTCCTAAGCTGGTGTACCTGAGAGCAGAGTATTGTCCCAGGCTGGTATACCTGAGAGCAGTGTACTGTCCCAGGCTGGTGTACCTGAGAGCAGTGTACTACCCCAGGCTGGTGTACCTGATAGCAGTGTACTACCCCAGGCTGGTGTACCTGAGAGCAGTGTACTGCCCTAGGCTGGTGTACCCGAGAGCAGTGTACTACCCCAGTCTAGTGTACATGTGAGCAGTGTATTGTCCTAGGCTGGTGTACCTGAGAGCAGTGTACTACCCAAGGCTGGTGTACCTGCGAGCAATGTACTACCCCAAGCTGGTGTACCTGAGAGCAGTGTACTGTCCCAGGTTGGTGTGCCTGAGAGCAGTGTACTGTCCTAGGCTGGTGTACCTGAGAGCAGTGTACTGTCCCAGGCTGGTGTATCTGAGAGCAGTGTACTGTCCGAGGCTGGTGTACCTGAGAGCAGTGTACTGTCGTAGGCTGGTGTACCTGAGAGCACTGTATTACCCCAGGCTGGTGTACCTGAGAGCAGTGTAATGTCCTAGGCTGGTGTACCTGAGAGCAGTGTACTACCCCAGGCGTGTGTACCTGTGAGCAGTGTACTGTCCTAGGCTGGTGTACCTGAGAGCAGTGTAGTACCCCAGCCTGGTGTACCTGAAAGCAATTTACTACCCGAGGCTGGTGTACCTGTGATCAGTGTACTGTCCTAGGCTGGTGTACCTGTGAGCAGTGTAATGTCCCAGGCTGGTGTACCTGAGAGCAGTGTACTGTCCTAGGCTGGTGTACCTGAGAGCAGTGTACTGTCCCAGGCTGGTGTACCTGAGAGCAGTGCACTACACCAGGCTTGTGTACATGTGAGCAGAGTACTGTCCTAGGCTGGTTTACCTGTGAGCAGTGTATTGTCCTAGGCTGGTGTACCTGAGAGTAGTGTACTGTCCCAGGCTGGTGTACCTGAGAGCAGTGTACTGTCCCAGGCTGGTGTACCTGAGAGCAGTGTACAGTCCCTGGCTGGTGTACCTGAGAGCAGTGTACTGTCCTAGGCTGGTGTACCTGAGAGCAGTCTACTGCCACATGCTGGTGTACCTGAGAGCAGTGTACTGCCCCAGGCTGGTGTACCTGAGAGCAGTTTACAACCACAGGTTGGTGTACCTGAGAACAGAGTACGACCACAGGCTGGTGTACCTAAGAACAGTTTACTGTCCCAGGCTGGTGTACCTCAGAGCAGTGTACTGCCCCAGGCTGGTGTACCAGAGAGCAGTGTACTGCTTCATGCTGGTGTACCTGAGAGCAGTGTACTGTCCCAGGCTGGTGTACCTGAGAGCAGTGTACGACCAGAGGCTGGTGTAGCTGATGGCAGTGTACTGTCCCAGGCTGGTGTACCTGAGAGCAGTGTACTGTCCCAGGTTGGTGTACCTGAGAGCAGTGTACTGTCCTAGGCTGGTGTACCTGAGAGCAGAGTATTGTCCCAGGCTGGTATACTTGAGAGCAGTGTACTTCCCCAGGCTGGTGTAGCTGTGAGCAGTGTACTGCCCCAGGCTGGTGTACCTGAGAGTAGTGTACTGTCCCAGGCTGGTGTACCTGAGAGCAGTGTACTACCCCAGGCTGGTGTACCTGATAGCAGTGTACTACCCCAGGCTGGTGTACCTGAGAGCAGTGTACTGCCCCAGGCTGTTGTACTTGAGAGCAGTGTACTACCACAGGCTGGTGTACATGTGAGCAGTGTACCTCCCAGGCTGGTGTATCTGAGAGCAGTGCACTTCCCAGGCTGGTGTACCTGAGAGCAGTGTACTGTACCAGGCTGGTGTACCTGAGAGCTGTATACTGCCGCAGGCTGGTGTACCTGAGACCGGTGTACTGTGCCAGGCTGGTGTACCGGAGAGCAGTGTACTGTCCTAGGCTGGTATACCTGCGAGCAATGTACTACCCCAGGCTGGTGTACCTGAGAGCAGTGTACTGTCCTAGGCTGGTGTACCTGTGAGCAATGTACTACCCCAGGCTGGTGTACCGGAGAGCAGTGTACTGTCCCAGGCTGGTGTATCTGAGAGCAGTGTACTGTCCTAGGCTGGTGTACCTGAGAGCACTGTACTACCCCAGGCTGGTGTGCCTGATAGCAGTATAAGTCCTAGGCTGGTGTACCTGAGAGCAGTGTAGTACCCCAGCCTGGTGTACCTGAAAGCAGTTTACTACCCGAGGCTGGGGTACCTGTGATCAGTGTACTATCCTAGGCTGGTGTACCTGAGAGCAGTGCACTACCCCAGGCTGGTGTACATGTGAGCAGAGTACTGTCCTAGGCTGGTTTACCTGTGAGCAGTGTACTGTCCCAGGCTGGTGTACCTGAGAGCAGTGTACAGTCCCTGGCTAGTGTACCTGAGAGCAGTGTACTGTCCTAGGCTGGTGTACCTGAGAGCAGTGTACAGTCCCTTGCTAGTGTACCTGAGAGCAGTGTACTGTCCTAGGCTGGTGTACCTGAGAGCAGTGTACTGTCCCAGGCTGGTGTACCTGAGAGCAGTGTACAGTCCCTTGCTAGTGTACCTGAGAGCAGTGTACTGTCCTAGGCTGGTGTACCTGAGAGCAGTGTACTGTCCCAGGCTGGTGTTCCTGAGAGCAGTGTGTTGTCTCAGGCTGGTGTACCTGAGAGAAGTCTACAGCCCCATGCTGGTGTACCTGAGAGCAGCGTACTGCCCCATGCTGGTGTACCTGAGAGCAGTGCACTGTCCCAGGCTGGTGTACCTGAGAGCAGTGTACTGTCCCAGGCTGGTGTACCTCAGAGCAGTGTACTGCCCCAGACTGGTGTACCTCGGTGCAGTGTAGTGTCCCAGACTGGTGTATCAGAGAGCAGTGTACTGTCCCAGACTTGTGTATCAGAGAGCAGTGTACTGTCCCAGACTTGTGTACCTGAGATCAGTGTACTGCCCCAGGCCGGTGTACCTGAGAGCAGTGTACTGTCCTTGGCTGGTGTACGTGAGAACAGTGTACGACCACAGGCTGGTGTACCTGAGAGCAGTGTACTGTCCTAGGCTGCTGTACCTGTGAGCAGTGTACTGTCCCAGATTGGTGTACCTGAGAGCAGTGTACTGTCCCAGGCTGGTGTACCTGAGAGCAGTGTACTGTCCCAGGCTGGTGTACCTGAGAGCAGTGTACTGTCTCAGGCTGATGTACCTGAGAGCAGAGTACTGTCCTAGGCTGGTGTACCTGTGAGCAGTGTACTGCCCCAAGCTGGTGTACCTGTGAGCAGTGTACTACCCCAGGCTGGTGTACTTGAGAGCAGTGTACTGTCCCAGGCTGTTGTACCTGAGAGCAGTGTACTGTCATGGCTGGTGTACCTGAGAGCAGTGTTCTGTCCCAGGCTGGTGTATCCGAGATCAGTGTACTGTCCTTGGCTGTTGTACCTGAGAGCAGTGTACTGTCCTAGGCTGGTGTACCTGAGAGCAGTGTAATGTCCAAGGCTGGTGTACCTGAGAGCAGTGTACTGTCCCAGGCTGTTATACCTGAGAGCAGAGTACTGTCCTAGGCTGTTATACCTGAGAGCAGTGTACTGTCCCAGGCTGTTGTACCTGAGAGCAGAGTTTGTCCTAGGCTGGTGTACCTGTAAGCAGTGTACTGCCCCACGCTGGTGTACCTGTGAGCAGTGTACTGTCCCAGGCTGTTGTACCTGAGAGCAGAGTACTGTCCTAGGCTGGTGTACCTGTGAGCAGTGTACTGCCCCACGCTGGTGTACCTGTGAGCAGTGTACTGTCCCAGGCTGTTGTACCTGAGAGCAGAGTACTGTCCTAGGCTGGTGTACCTGTGAGCAGTGTACTGCCCCACGCTGATGTACCTGTGAGCAGTGTACTGTCCCAGGCTGTTGTACCTGAGAGCAGAGTACTGTCCTAGGCTGGTGTACCTGTGAGCAGTGTACTGCCCCACGCTGTTGTACCTGAGAGCAGAGTACTGTCCTAGGCTGGTGTACCTGTGAGCAGTGTACTGCCCCACGCTGGTGTACCTGAGAGCAGTGTACTGTCTTAGGCTGGTGTACCTGAGAGCAGTGTACTGTCCCAGGCTGGTGTACCTGAGAGCAGTGTACTGTACTAGGCTGGTGTACCTGAGAGCAGTGTTCTACCCCAGGCTGGTGTACCTGAGAGCATTGTACTGTCCCAGGCTGGTGTACCTGAGAGCAGTGTACTGTCCCAGGCTGGTGTTCCTGAGAGCAGTGTGTTGTCTCAGGCTGGTGTACCTGAGAGAAGTCTACAGCCCCATGCTGGTGTACCTGAGAGCAGCGTACTGCCCCATGCTGGTGTACCTGAGAGCAGTGCACTGTCCCAGGCTGGTGTACCTGAGAGCAGTGTACTGTCCCAGGCTGGTGTACCTCAGAGCAGTGTACTGCCCCAGACTGGTGTACCTCGGTGCAGTGTAGTGTCCCAGGCTGGTGTATCAGAGAGCAGTGTACTGTCCCAGACTTGTGTATCAGAGAGCAGTGTACTGTCCCAGACTTGTGTACCTGAGATCAGTGTACTGCCCCAGGCCGGTGTACCTGAGAGCAGTGTACTGTCCTTGGCTGGTGTACGTGAGAACAGTGTACGACCACAGGCTGGTGTACCTGAGAGCAGTGTACTGTCCCATGCTAGTGTACCTGAGAGCAGTGCACTGTCCCAGGCTGGTGTACCTGAGAGCAGTGTACTACCCCAGGCTGGTGTACCTGTGAGCAGTGTACCTCCCAGGCTGGTGTATCTGAGAGCAGTGCACTTCCCAGGCTGGTGTACCTGAGAGCAGTGTACTGTACCAGGCTGGTGTACCTGAGAGCTGTATACTGCCGCAGGCTGGTGTACCTGAGACCGGTGTACTGTGCCAGGCTGGTGTACCGGAGAGCAGTGTACTGTCCCAGGCTGGTGTATCTGAGCAGTGTACTGTCCCAGGCTGGTGTACCTCAGAGCAGTTTACTGCCCCAGGATGGTATACCTGAGAGCAGTGTACTGTCCCATGCTGGTGTACCTGGGTGCAGTGTAGTTTCCCAGGCTGGTGTTCCTGAGAGCAGTGTACTGTCCCAGACTGGTGTATCAGGGAGCGGTGTACTGTCCCAGACTTGTGTACCTGAGATCAGAGTACTGCCCCAGGCCGGTGTACCTGAGAGCAGTGTACTGTCCTAGGCTGGTGTACGTGAGAGCAGTGTACGACCACAGGCTGGTGTACCTGAGAGCAGTGTACTGTCCCAGGCTGGTGTACCTGAGAGCAGTGTACTGTCCCAGGCAGGTGTAGCAGAGAGCAGTGTTCTGTCCCAGGCTGGTGTACCTGAGAGCAGTGTAATGTCCAAGGCTGGTGTCCCTGTGAGCACTGTACTGTCCTAGGCTTGTGTACCTGAGAGCAGTGTACTGCCCCAGGCTGGTGTACCTGAGAGCAGTGTACTGCCCCAGGCTGGTGTATCCGAGATCAGTGTACTGTCATGGCTGGTGTACCTGAGAGCAGTGTTCTGTCCCAGGCTGGTGTATCCGAGATCAGTGTACTGTCCTTGGCTGTTGTACCTGAGAGCAGTGTACTGTCCTAGGCTGGTGTACCTGAGAGCAGTGTACTGTCTCAGGCTGATGTACCTGAGAGCAGAGTACTGTCCCAGGCTGTTGTACCTGAGAGCAGAGTACTGCCCCAAGCTGGTGTACCTGTGAGCAGTGTACTACCCCAGGCTGGTGTACTTGAGAGCAGTGTACTGTCCCAGGCTGTTGTACCTGAGAGCAGTGTACTGTCATGGCTGGTGTACCTGAGAGCAGTGTTCTGTCCCAGGCTGGTGTATCCGAGATCAGTGTACTGTCCTTGGCTGTTGTACCTGAGAGCAGTGTACTGTCCTAGGCTGGTGTACCTGAGAGCAGTGTACTGTCCAAGGCTGGTGTACCTGAGAGCAGTGTAATGTCCAAGGCTGGTGTCCTTGTGAGCAGTGTACTGTCCCAGGCTGTTATACCTGAGAGCAGAGTACTGTCCTAGGCTGGTGTACCTGAGAGCAGTGTACTGTCCCAGGCTGTTGTACCTGAGAGCAGAGTACTGTCTCAGGCTGATGTACCTGTGAGCAGTGTACTGTCCCAGGCTGTTGTACCTGAGAGCAGAGTACTGTCCCAGGCTGTTGTACCTGAGAGCAGAGTACTGTCCTAGGCTGGTGTACCTGTGAGCAGTGTACTGCCCCACGCTGGTGTACCTGAGAGCAGTGTACTGTCTTAGGCTGGTGTACCTGAGAGCAGTGTACTGTCCCAGGCTGGTGTACCTGAGAGCAGTGTACTGTCCCAGCTTGGTGTACCTGAGAGCAGTGTATTGTCCTAGGCTGGTGTAACTGAGAGCAGTGTACTGCCCCAGGCCTGTGTACCTGAGGGCAGTGTACTGTCTCAGGCAGGTGTACCTGAGAGCAGCGTACAGTCCCAAGATGGTGTTCCTGAGAGCAGTGTACTGTCCCAGGCTGGTGTACCTGAGAGCAGTGTATGACCAGAGGCTGGTGTACCTGAGAGCAGTGTACTGTCCCAGGCTGGTGTACCTGAGAGCAGTGTACTGCCCCAGGTTGGAGTTCCTGAGAGCAGTGTACTGTCCTAAGCTGGTGTACCTGAGAGCAGAGTATTGTCCCAGGCTGGTATACCTGAGAGCAGTGTACTGTCCCAGGCTGGTGTACCTGAGAGCAGTGTACTACCCCAGGCTGGTGTACCTGATAGCAGTGTACTACCCCAGGCTGGTGTACCTGAGAGCAGTGTACTGCCCTAGGCTGGTGTACCCGAGAGCAGTGTACTACCCCAGTCTAGTGTACATGTGAGCAGTGTATTGTCCTAGGCTGGTGTACCTGAGAGCAGTGTACTACCCAAGGCTGGTGTACCTGCGAGCAATGTACTACCCCAAGCTGGTGTACCTGAGAGCAGTGTACTGTCCCAGGTTGGTGTGCCTGAGAGCAGTGTACTGTCCTAGGCTGGTGTACCTGAGAGCAGTGTACTGTCCCAGGCTGGTGTATCTGAGAGCAGTGTACTGTCCGAGGCTGGTGTACCTGAGAGCAGTGTACTGTCGTAGGCTGGTGTACCTGAGAGCACTGTATTACCCCAGGCTGGTGTACCTGAGAGCAGTGTAATGTCCTAGGCTGGTGTACCTGAGAGCAGTGTACTACCCCAGGCGTGTGTACCTGTGAGCAGTGTACTGTCCTAGGCTGGTGTACCTGAGAGCAGTGTAGTACCCCAGCCTGGTGTACCTGAAAGCAATTTACTACCCGAGGCTGGTGTACCTGTGATCAGTGTACTGTCCTAGGCTGGTGTACCTGTGAGCAGTGTAATGTCCCAGGCTGGTGTACCTGAGAGCAGTGTACTGTCCTAGGCTGGTGTACCTGAGAGCAGTGTACTGTCCCAGGCTGGTGTACCTGAGAGCAGTGCACTACACCAGGCTTGTGTACATGTGAGCAGAGTACTGTCCTAGGCTGGTTTACCTGTGAGCAGTGTATTGTCCTAGGCTGGTGTACCTGAGAGTAGTGTACTGTCCCAGGCTGGTGTACCTGAGAGCAGTGTACTGTCCCAGGCTGGTGTACCTGAGAGCAGTGTACAGTCCCTGGCTGGTGTACCTGAGAGCAGTGTACTGTCCTAGGCTGGTGTACCTGAGAGCAGTCTACTGCCACATGCTGGTGTACCTGAGAGCAGTGTACTGCCCCAGGCTGGTGTACCTGAGAGCAGTTTACAACCACAGGTTGGTGTACCTGAGAACAGAGTACGACCACAGGCTGGTGTACCTAAGAACAGTTTACTGTCCCAGGCTGGTGTACCTCAGAGCAGTGTACTGCCCCAGGCTGGTGTACCAGAGAGCAGTGTACTGCTTCATGCTGGTGTACCTGAGAGCAGTGTACTGTCCCAGGCTGGTGTACCTGAGAGCAGTGTACGACCAGAGGCTGGTGTAGCTGATGGCAGTGTACTGTCCCAGGCTGGTGTACCTGAGAGCAGTGTACTGTCCCAGGTTGGTGTACCTGAGAGCAGTGTACTGTCCTAGGCTGGTGTACCTGAGAGCAGAGTATTGTCCCAGGCTGGTATACTTGAGAGCAGTGTACTTCCCCAGGCTGGTGTAGCTGTGAGCAGTGTACTGCCCCAGGCTGGTGTACCTGAGAGTAGTGTACTGTCCCAGGCTGGTGTACCTGAGAGCAGTGTACTACCCCAGGCTGGTGTACCTGATAGCAGTGTACTACCCCAGGCTGGTGTACCTGAGAGCAGTGTACTGCCCCAGGCTGTTGTACTTGAGAGCAGTGTACTACCACAGGCTGGTGTACATGTGAGCAGTGTACCTCCCAGGCTGGTGTATCTGAGAGCAGTGCACTTCCCAGGCTGGTGTACCTGAGAGCAGTGTACTGTACCAGGCTGGTGTACCTGAGAGCTGTATACTGCCGCAGGCTGGTGTACCTGAGACCGGTGTACTGTGCCAGGCTGGTGTACCGGAGAGCAGTGTACTGTCCTAGGCTGGTATACCTGCGAGCAATGTACTACCCCAGGCTGGTGTACCTGAGAGCAGTGTACTGTCCTAGGCTGGTGTACCTGTGAGCAATGTACTACCCCAGGCTGGTGTACCGGAGAGCAGTGTACTGTCCCAGGCTGGTGTATCTGAGAGCAGTGTACTGTCCTAGGCTGGTGTACCTGAGAGCACTGTACTACCCCAGGCTGGTGTGCCTGATAGCAGTATAAGTCCTAGGCTGGTGTACCTGAGAGCAGTGTAGTACCCCAGCCTGGTGTACCTGAAAGCAGTTTACTACCCGAGGCTGGGGTACCTGTGATCAGTGTACTATCCTAGGCTGGTGTACCTGAGAGCAGTGCACTACCCCAGGCTGGTGTACATGTGAGCAGAGTACTGTCCTAGGCTGGTTTACCTGTGAGCAGTGTACTGTCCCAGGCTGGTGTACCTGAGAGCAGTGTACAGTCCCTGGCTAGTGTACCTGAGAGCAGTGTACTGTCCTAGGCTGGTGTACCTGAGAGCAGTGTACAGTCCCTTGCTAGTGTACCTGAGAGCAGTGTACTGTCCTAGGCTGGTGTACCTGAGAGCAGTGTACTGTCCCAGGCTGGTGTACCTGAGAGCAGTGTACAGTCCCTTGCTAGTGTACCTGAGAGCAGTGTACTGTCCTAGGCTGGTGTACCTGAGAGCAGTGTACTGTCCCAGGCTGGTGTTCCTGAGAGCAGTGTGTTGTCTCAGGCTGGTGTACCTGAGAGAAGTCTACAGCCCCATGCTGGTGTACCTGAGAGCAGCGTACTGCCCCATGCTGGTGTACCTGAGAGCAGTGCACTGTCCCAGGCTGGTGTACCTGAGAGCAGTGTACTGTCCCAGGCTGGTGTACCTCAGAGCAGTGTACTGCCCCAGACTGGTGTACCTCGGTGCAGTGTAGTGTCCCAGACTGGTGTATCAGAGAGCAGTGTACTGTCCCAGACTTGTGTATCAGAGAGCAGTGTACTGTCCCAGACTTGTGTACCTGAGATCAGTGTACTGCCCCAGGCCGGTGTACCTGAGAGCAGTGTACTGTCCTTGGCTGGTGTACGTGAGAACAGTGTACGACCACAGGCTGGTGTACCTGAGAGCAGTGTACTGTCCCATGCTAGTGTACCTGAGAGCAGTGCACTGTCCCAGGCTGGTGTACCTGAGAGCAGTGTACTACCCCAGGCTGGTGTACCTGTGAGCAGTGTACCTCCCAGGCTGGTGTATCTGAGAGCAGTGCACTTCCCAGGCTGGTGTACCTGAGAGCAGTGTACTGTACCAGGCTGGTGTACCTGAGAGCTGTATACTGCCGCAGGCTGGTGTACCTGAGACCGGTGTACTGTGCCAGGCTGGTGTACCGGAGAGCAGTGTACTGTCCCAGGCTGGTGTATCTGAGCAGTGTACTGTCCCAGGCTGGTGTACCTCAGAGCAGTTTACTGCCCCAGGATGGTATACCTGAGAGCAGTGTACTGTCCCATGCTGGTGTACCTGGGTGCAGTGTAGTTTCCCAGGCTGGTGTTCCTGAGAGCAGTGTACTGTCCCAGACTGGTGTATCAGGGAGCGGTGTACTGTCCCAGACTTGTGTACCTGAGATCAGAGTACTGCCCCAGGCCGGTGTACCTGAGAGCAGTGTACTGTCCTAGGCTGGTGTACGTGAGAGCAGTGTACGACCACAGGCTGGTGTACCTGAGAGCAGTGTACTGTCCCAGGCTGGTGTACCTGAGAGCAGTGTACTGTCCCAGGCAGGTGTAGCAGAGAGCAGTGTTCTGTCCCAGGCTGGTGTACCTGAGAGCAGTGTAATGTCCAAGGCTGGTGTACCTGAGAGCAGTGTACTGCCCCAGGCTGGTGTATCCGAGATCAGTGTACTGTCCTTGGCTGTTGTACCTGTGAGCAGTGTACTGTCCTAGGCTGGTGTACCTGAGAGCAGTGTACTGTCCTAGGCTGCTGTACCTGTGAGCAGTGTACTGTCCCAGATTGGTGTACCTGAGAGCAGTGTACTGTCCCAGGCTGGTGTACCTGAGAGCAGTGTACTGTCTCAGGCTGATGTACCTGAGAGCAGAGTACTGTCCTAGGCTGGTGTACCTGTGAGCAGTGTACTGCCCCAAGCTGGTGTACCTGTGAGCAGTGTACTACCCCAGGCTGGTGTACTTGAGAGCAGTGTACTGTCCCAGGCTGTTGTACCTGAGAGCAGTGTACTGTCATGGCTGGTGTACCTGAGAGCAGTGTTCTGTCCCAGGCTGGTGTATCCGAGATCAGTGTACTGTCCTTGGCTGTTGTACCTGAGAGCAGTGTACTGTCCTAGGCTGGTGTACCTGAGAGCAGAGTACTGTCCCAGGCTGTTGTACCTGAGAGCAGAGTACTGTCCCAGGCTGTTGTACCTGAGAGCAGAGTTTGTCCTAGGCTGGTGTACCTGAGAGCAGAGTTTGTCCTAGGCTGGTGTACCTGAGAGCAGAGTACTGTCCTAGGCTGGTGTACCTGTGAGCAGTGTACTGCCCCACGCTGGTGTACCTGTGAGCAGTGTACTGTCCCAGGCTGTTGTACCTGAGAGCAGAGTACTGTCCTAGGCTGGTGTACCTGTGAGCAGTGTACTGCCCCACGCTGATGTACCTGTGAGCAGTGTACTGTCCCAGGCTGTTGTACCTGAGAGCAGAGTACTGTCCCAGGCTGTTGTACCTGAGAGCAGAGTACTGTCCTAGGCTGGTGTACCTGTGAGCAGTGTACTGCCCCACGCTGGTGTACCTGAGAGCAGTGTACTGTCTTAGGCTGGTGTACCTGAGAGCAGTGTACTGTCCCAGGCTGGTGTACCTGAGAGCAGTGTACTGTACTAGGCTGGTGTACCTGAGAGCAGTGTTCTACCCCAGGCTGGTGTACCTGAGAGCATTGTACTGTCCCAGGCTGGTGTACCTGAGAGCAGTGTACTGTCCCAGGCTGGTGTTCCTGAGAGCAGTGTGTTGTCTCAGGCTGGTGTACCTGAGAGAAGTCTACAGCCCCATGCTGGTGTACCTGAGAGCAGCGTACTGCCCCATGCTGGTGTACCTGAGAGCAGTGCACTGTCCCAGGCTGGTGTACCTGAGAGCAGTGTACTGTCCCAGGCTGGTGTACCTCAGAGCAGTGTACTGCCCCAGACTGGTGTACCTCGGTGCAGTGTAGTGTCCCAGGCTGGTGTATCAGAGAGCAGTGTACTGTCCCAGACTTGTGTATCAGAGAGCAGTGTACTGTCCCAGACTTGTGTACCTGAGATCAGTGTACTGCCCCAGGCCGGTGTACCTGAGAGCAGTGTACTGTCCTTGGCTGGTGTACGTGAGAACAGTGTACGACCACAGGCTGGTGTACCTGAGAGCAGTGTACTGTCCCATGCTAGTGTACCTGAGAGCAGTGCACTGTCCCAGGCTGGTGTACCTGAGAGCAGTGTACTACCCCAGGCTGGTGTACCTGTGAGCAGTGTACCTCCCAGGCTGGTGTATCTGAGAGCAGTGCACTTCCCAGGCTGGTGTACCTGAGAGCAGTGTACTGTACCAGGCTGGTGTACCTGAGAGCTGTATACTGCCGCAGGCTGGTGTACCTGAGACCGGTGTACTGTGCCAGGCTGGTGTACCGGAGAGCAGTGTACTGTCCCAGGCTGGTGTATCTGAGCAGTGTACTGTCCCAGGCTGGTGTACCTCAGAGCAGTTTACTGCCCCAGGATGGTATACCTGAGAGCAGTGTACTGTCCCATGCTGGTGTACCTGGGTGCAGTGTAGTTTCCCAGGCTGGTGTTCCTGAGAGCAGTGTACTGTCCCAGACTGGTGTATCAGGGAGCGGTGTACTGTCCCAGACTTGTGTACCTGAGATCAGAGTACTGCCCCAGGCCGGTGTACCTGAGAGCAGTGTACTGTCCTAGGCTGGTGTACGTGAGAGCAGTGTACGACCACAGGCTGGTGTACCTGAGAGCAGTGTACTGTCCCAGGCTGGTGTACCTGAGAGCAGTGTACTGTCCCAGGCTGGTGTACCTGAGAGCAGTGTAATGTCCAAGGCTGGTGTCCCTGTGAGCACTGTACTGTCCTAGGCTTGTGTACCTGAGAGCAGTGTACTGCCCCAGGCTGGTGTACCTGAGAGCAGTGTACTGCCCCAGGCTGGTGTATCCGAGATCAGTGTACTGTCCTTGGCTGTTGTACCTGTGAGCAGTGTACTGTCCTAGGCTGGTGTACCTGAGAGCAGTGTACTGTCCTAGGCTGCTGTACCTGTGAGCAGTGTACTGTCCCAGATTGGTGTACCTGAGAGCAGTGTACTGTCCCAGGCTGGTGTACCTGAGAGCAGTGTACTGTCTCAGGCTGATGTACCTGAGAGCAGAGTACTGTCCCAGGCTGTTGTACCTGAGAGCAGTGTACTGCCCCAAGCTGGTGTACCTGTGAGCAGTGTACTGCCCCAAGCTGGTGTACCTGTGAGCAGTGTACTACCCCAGGCTGGTGTACCTGAGAGCAGTGTTCTGTCCCAGGCTGGTGTATCCGAGATCAGTGTACTGTCCTTGGCTGTTGTACCTGAGAGCAGTGTACTGTCCTAGGCTGGTGTACCTGAGAGCAGTGTAATGTCCAAGGCTGGTGTCCTTGTGAGCAGTGTACTGTCCCAGGCTGTTATACCTGAGAGCAGAGTACTGTCCTAGGCTGGTGTACCTGTGAGCAGTGTACTGCCCCACGCTGGTGTACCTGTGAGCAGTGTACTGTCCCAGGCTGTTGTACCTGAGAGCAGAGTACTGTCCTAGGCTGGTGTACCTGTAAGCAGTGTACTGCCCCACGCTGGTGTACCTGTGAGCAGTGTACTGTCCCAGGCTGTTGTACCTGAGAGCAGAGTACTGTCCTAGGCTGGTGTACCTGTGAGCAGTGTACTGCCCCACGCTGATGTACCTGTGAGCAGTGTACTGTCCCAGGCTGTTGTACCTGAGAGCAGAGTACTGTCCCAGGCTGTTGTACCTGAGAGCAGAGTACTGTCCTAGGCTGGTGTACCTGTGAGCAGTGTACTGCCCCACGCTGGTGTACCTGAGAGCAGTGTACTGTCTTAGGCTGGTGTACCTGAGAGCAGTGTACTGTCCCAGGCTGGTGTACCTGAGAGCAGTGTACTGTACTAGGCTGGTGTACCTGAGAGCAGTGTTCTACCCCAGGCTGGTGTACCTGAGAGCATTGTACTGTCCCAGGCTGGTGTACCTGAGAGCAGTGTACTGTACTAGGCTGGTGTACCTGAGAGCAGTGTACTGTCCCAGGCTGGTGTACCTGAGAGCAGTGTACTGCCCCAGGCTGGTGTACCTGAGAGCAGTGTACTGTCCCAGGCTGGTGTACCTGGGTGCAGTGTAGTGTCCCAGGCTGGTGTACGTGAGAGCAGTGTACGACCACAGGCTGGTGTACCTGAGAGCAGTGTACTGTCCTTGGCTGGTGTACCTGTGAGCAGTGTACTGCCGCACGCTGGTGTATGTGAGAGCAGTCTACCGTTCCAGGCTGGTGTACCTGTGTGCAGTGCACTGTCCCAGGCTGGTGTACCTCTGAGCAGTGTACTACCCCAGGCTGGTGTACCTGAGAGCAGAATACTGTCCCAGGCTGGTGTACCTGAGAGCAGTGTACTGTCCTAGGCTGGTGTACCTATGAGCAGTGTACTACCCCAGGCTGATGTACTTGGGAGCAGTGTTCTGTCCCAGGCTGGTGTCCCTGAGAGCAGTGTACTGTCCTAGGCTGGTGTCCCTGAGAGCAGTGTACTGTCCTAGGCTGGTGTACCTGAGGGCAGTGTACTGTCCCAGGCTGGTGTACCTGAGGGCAGTGTACTGCCGACGCTCGTGTACCTGAGAGCAGTGTGCTGTCCCAGGCTGGTGTACCTGAGAGCAGTGTACGACCAGAGGCTGGTGTACCTGTGAACAGTGTACTGTCCCAGGCTGGTGTACCTGAGAGCAGTGTACTGTCCCAGGCTGGTGTACCTGTGAGCAGTGTACTGCCCCAGGCTGGTGTACCTGAGAGCAGTGTACGACCAGAGGCTGGTGTACCTGAGAGCAGTGTACTGTCCTAGGCTGGTGTACCTGTGAGCAGTTTACAACCACAGGTTGGTGTACCTGTGAGCAGTGTACTGTCCCAGGCTTCTGTACCTGAGAGCAGTGTACTGTCCTAGGCTGGTGTACCTGTGAGCAGTGTACTGTCATGGCTGGTGTACCTGTGAGCAGTGTACTGTCCCAGAACTGTGTACCTGAGAGCAGTGTACTGTCCCATGCTGGTGTACCTGTGAGCAGTGTACTGTCCCAGGTTGATGTACCTGTGAGCAGTGTACTGTCCCAGGTTGGTGTACCTGAGAGCAGTGTACTACCCCAGGGTGGTGTACCTGAGTGCAGTGTACTGCCCCAGGCAGCTGTGCCTGAGAGCAGTGTATTGTCCCGAGTTAGTGTACCTGAGATTAGTATACTGCCCCAGGCTGGTGTACCTGTGAGCAGTGTACCACCTCAGGCTGGTGTACCTGAGAGCAGTGTACTGCCCCAGGCTGGTGTACCTGAGAACAGTGTACTGTCCAAAGTTGGTGTGCCTGAGAGCAGTGTACTGCCCCAGGCTGGTGTACCTGAGAGCAGTGTACTGTCCTAGGCTGGTGTACCTGAGAGCAGTGTACTACCCCAGGGTGGTGTACCTGAGAACAGTGTACTGTCCCAAGTTGGTGTGCCTGAGAGCAGTGTACCACCCCAGGCTGGTGTACCTGACAGCAGAGTACTGTCCCAGGCTGGTGTACCTGTGAGCAGTGTAGTGTCATGTGCTGGTATACCTGAGAGCAGTGCACGACCCCTGACTGTTATACCTGAGAGCAGTGTTCTCCCCCAGGCTGGTGTACCTGAGAGCACTGTACTGTCCTAGGCTGGTGTACCTGAGAGCAGTGTACTACCCCAGGCTGGTGTACCTGAGAGCAGTGTACTGCCGCAGGCTGGTGTACCTGAGAGCAGTGTACTGTCCCAGGCTGGTGTACCTCAGAGCAGTGTACTGTCCCAGGCTGGTGTACATGGGTGCTGTGTAGTTTCCCAGGCTGTTGTACCTGAGAGCAGTGTACTGTCCCAGACTGGTGTATCAGAGAGCAGTGTACTGTCCCAGACTTGTGTACCTGAGATCAGTGTACTGCCCCAGGCCGGTGTACCTGAGAGCAGTGTACTGTCCCAGGCTGTTGTACCTGAGAGCAGAGTTTGTCCTAGGCTGGTGTACCTGTGAGCAGTGTACTGCCCCACGCTGGTGTACCTGTGAGCAGTGTACTGTCCCAGGCTGTTGTACCTGAGAGCAGAGTACTGTCCTAGGCTGGTGTACCTGTGAGCAGTGTACTGCCCCACGCTGGTGTACCTGTGAGCAGTGTACTCTCCCAGGCTGTTGTACCTGAGAGCAGAGTACTGTCCAAGGCTGGTGTACCTGTGAGCAGTGTACTGTCCCACGCTGGTGTACCTGTGAGCAGTGTACTGTCCCAGGCTGTTGTACCTGAGAGCAGAGTACTGTCCCAGGCTGTTGTACCTGAGAGCAGAGTACTGTCCTAGGCTGGTGTACCTGTGAGCAGTGTACTGCCCCACTCTGGTGTACCTGAGAGCAGTGTACTGTCCTAGGGTGGTGTACCTGAGAGCAGTGTACTGTCCCAGGCTGTTGTACCTGAGAGCAGTGTACTGTCCTAGGGTGGTGTACCTGAGAGCAGTATACTACCCCAGGCTGATGTACCTGAGAGCAGTTTACAAACACATGCTGGTGTAACTGAGAGCAGTGTACTGTCCTAGGCTGGTGTACCTGAGAGCAGTGTACTGTCCCAGGCTGGTGTACCTGAGAGCAGTGTACTGTACCAGGCTGGTGTACCTGAGAGCAGTGTTCTACCCCAGGCTGGTGTACCTGAGAGCAGTGTACTGTCCCAGGCTGGTGTACCTGAGAGCAGTGTACTGTACTAGGCTGGTGTACCTGAGAGCAGTGTACTGTCCCAGGCTGGTGTACCTGAGAGCAGTGTACTGCCCCAGGCTGGTGTACCTGAGATCAGTGTACTGTCCCAGGCTGGTGTACCTGGGTGCAGTGTAGTGTCCCAGGCTGGTGTACGTGAGAGCAGTGTACGACCACAGGCTGGTGTACCTGAGAGCAGTGTACTGTCCTTGGCTGGTGTACCTGTGAGCAGTGTACTGCCGCACGCTGGTGTATGTGAGAGCAGTGTACCGTTCCAGGCTGGTGTACCTGTGTGCAGTGCACTGTCCCAGGCTGGTGTACCTCTGAGCACTGTACTACCCCAGGCTGGTGTACCTGAGAGCAGAATACTGTCCCAGGCTGGTGTACCTGAGAGCAGTGTACTGTCCTAGGCTGGTGTACCTGTGAGCAGTGTACTACCCCAGGCTGATGTACCTGGGAGCAGTGTTCTGTCCCAGGCTGGTGTCCCTGAGAGCAGTGTACTGTCCTAGGCTGGTGTACCTGAGGGCAGTGTACTGTCCCAGGCTGGTGTACCTGAGGGCAGTGTACTGCCGACGCTCGTGTACCTGAGAGCAGTGTGCTGTCCCAGGCTGGTGTACCTGTGAGCAGTGTACTGCCCCAGGCTGGTGTACCTGAGAGCAGTGTACGACCAGAGGCTGGTGTACCTGTGAACAGTGTACTGTCCCAGGCTGGTGTACCTGAGAGCAGTGTACTGTCCCAGGCTGGTGTACCTGAGATCAGAGTACTGCCCCAGGCCGGTGTACCTGAGAGCAGTGTACTGTCCTAGGCTGGTGTACGTGAGAGCAGTGTACGACCACAGGCTGGTGTACCTGAGAGCAGTGTACTGTCCCAGGCTGGTGTACCTGAGAGCAGTGTACTGTCCCAGGCAGGTGTAGCAGAGAGCAGTGTTCTGTCCCAGGCTGGTGTACCTGAGAGCAGTGTAATGTCCAAGGCTGGTGTCCCTGTGAGCACTGTACTGTCCTAGGCTTGTGTACCTGAGAGCAGTGTACTGCCCCAGGCTGGTGTACCTGAGAGCAGTGTACTGCCCCAGGCTGGTGTATCCGAGATCAGTGTACTGTCCTTGGCTGTTGTACCTGTGAGCAGTGTACTGTCCTAGGCTGGTGTACCTGAGAGCAGTGTACTGTCCTAGGCTGCTGTACCTGTGAGCAGTGTACTGTCCCAGATTGGTGTACCTGAGAGCAGTGTACTGTCCCAGGCTGGTGTACCTGAGAGCAGTGTACTGTCTCAGGCTGATGTACCTGAGAGCAGAGTACTGTCCCAGGCTGTTGTACCTGAGAGCAGAGTACTGTCCTAGGCTGGTGTACCTGTGAGCAGTGTACTGCCCCAAGCTGGTGTACCTGTGAGCAGTGTACTACCCCAGGCTGGTGTACTTGAGAGCAGTGTACTGTCCCAGGCTGTTGTACCTGAGAGCAGTGTACTGTCATGGCTGGTGTACCTGAGAGCAGTGTTCTGTCCCAGGCTGGTGTATCCGAGATCAGTGTACTGTCCTTGGCTGTTGTACCTGAGAGCAGTGTACTGTCCCAGGCTGTTGTACCTGAGAGCAGAGTTTGTCCTAGGCTGGTGTACCTGTAAGCAGTGTACTGCCCCACGCTGGTGTACCTGTGAGCAGTGTACTGTCCCAGGCTGTTGTACCTGAGAGCAGAGTACTGTCCTAGGCTGTTGTACCTGAGAGCAGAGTACTGTCCTAGGCTGGTGTACCTGTGAGCAGTGTACTGCCCCACGCTGGTGTACCTGAGAGCAGTGTACTGTCTTAGGCTGGTGTACCTGAGAGCAGTGTACTGTCCCAGGCTGGTGTACCTGAGAGCAGTGTACTGTACTAGGCTGGTGTACCTGAGAGCAGTGTTCTACCCCAGGCTGGTGTACCTGAGAGCATTGTACTGTCCCAGGCTGGTGTACCTGAGAGCAGTGTACTGTACTAGGCTGGTGTACCTGAGAGCAGTGTACTGTCCCAGGCTGGTGTACCTGAGAGCAGTGTACTGCCCCAGGCTGGTGTACCTGAGAGCAGTGTACTGTCCCAGGCTGGTGTACCTGGGTGCAGTGTAGTGTCCCAGGCTGGTGTACGTGAGAGCAGTGTACGACCACAGGCTGGTGTACCTGAGAGCAGTGTACTGTCCTTGGCTGGTGTACCTGTGAGCAGTGTACTGCCGCACGCTGGTGTATGTGAGAGCAGTCTACCGTTCCAGGCTGGTGTACCTGTGTGCAGTGCACTGTCCCAGGCTGGTGTACCTCTGAGCAGTGTACTACCCCAGGCTGGTGTACCTGAGAGCAGAATACTGTCCCAGGCTGGTGTACCTGAGAGCAGTGTACTGTCCTAGGCTGGTGTCCCTGAGAGCAGTGTACTGTCCTAGGCTGGTGTACCTGAGGGCAGTGTACTGTCCCAGGCTGGTGTACCTGAGGGCAGTGTACTGCCGACGCTCGTGTACCTGAGAGCAGTGTGCTGTCCCAGGCTGGTGTACCTGAGAGCAGTGTACGACCAGAGGCTGGTGTACCTGTGAACAGTGTACTGTCCCAGGCTGGTGTACCTGAGAGCAGTGTACTGTCCCAGGCTGGTGTACCTGTGAGCAGTGTACTGCCCCAGGCTGGTGTACCTGAGAGCAGTGTACGACCAGAGGCTGGTGTACCTGAGAGCAGTGTACGACCAGAGGCTGGTGTACCTGAGAGCAGTGTACGACCAGAGGCTGGTGTACCTGAGAGCAGTGTACTGTCCCAGGCTTCTGTACCTGAGAGCAGTGTACTGTCCTAGGCTGGTGTACCTGTGAGCAGTGTACTGTCATGGCTGGTGTACCTGTGAGCAGTGTACTGTCCCAGAACTGTGTACCTGAGAGCAGTGTACTGTCCCATGCTGGTGTACCTGTGAGCAGTGTACTGTCCCAGGTTGATGTACCTGTGAGCAGTGTACTACCCCAGGTTGGTGTACCTGAGAGCAGTGTACTGTCCCAGGTTGGTGTACCTGAGAGCAGTGTACTACCCCAGGTTGGTGTACCTGAGAGCAGTGTACTGTCCCATGCTGGTGTACCTGTGAGCAGTGTACTGTCCCAGGTTGATGTACCTGTGAGCAGTGTACTGTCCCAGGTTGGTGTACCTGAGAGCAGTGTATTGTCCCGAGTTAGTGTACCTGAGATTAGTATACTGCCCCAGGCTGGTGTACCTGTGAGCAGTGTACCACCTCAGGCTGGTGTACCTGAGAGCAGTGTACTGCCCCAGGCTGGTGTACCTGAGAACAGTGTACTGTCCAAAGTTGGTGTGCCTGAGAGCAGTGTACTGCCCCAGGCTGGTGTACCTGAGAGCAGTGTACTGTCCTAGGCTGGTGTACCTGAGAGCAGTGTACTACCCCAGGGTGGTGTACCTGAGAACAGTGTACTGTCCCAAGTTGGTGTGCCTGAGAGCAGTGTACCACCCCAGGCTGGTGTACCTGACAGCAGAGTACTGTCCCAGGCTGGTGTACCTGTGAGCAGTGTAGTGTCATGTGCTGGTATACCTGAGAGCAGTGCACGACCCCTGACTGTTATACCTGAGAGCAGTGTTCTCCCCCAGGCTGGTGTACCTGAGAGCACTGTACTGTCCTAGGCTGGTGTACCTGAGAGCAGTGTACTACCCCAGGCTGGTGTACCTGAGAGCAGTGTACTGCCGCAGGCTGGTGTACCTGAGAGCAGTGTACTGTCCCAGGCTGGTGTACCTGAGAGCAGTGTACTGTCCCAGGCTGGTGTACCTGAGAGCAGTGTACTGCCGCAGGCTGGTGTACCTGAGAGCAGTGTACTGTCCTAGGCTGGTGTACCTGGGTGCTGTGTAGTTTCCCAGGCTGTTGTACCTGAGAGCAGTGCACTGTCCCAGACTTGTGTACCTGAGATCAGTGTACTGCCCCAGGCCGGTGTACCTGAGAGCAGTGTACTGTCCCAGGCTGTTGTACCTGAGAGCAGAGTTTGTCCTAGGCTGGTGTACCTGTGAGCAGTGTACTGCCCCACGCTGGTGTACCTGTGAGCAGTGTACTGTCCCAGGCTGTTGTACCTGAGAGCAGAGTACTGTCCTAGGCTGGTGTACCTGTGAGCAGTGTACTGCCCCACGCTGGTGTACCTGTGAGCAGTGTACTCTCCCAGGCTGTTGTACCTGAGAGCAGAGTACTGTCCAAGGCTGGTGTACCTGTGAGCAGTGTACTGCCCCACGCTGGTGTACCTGTGAGCAGTGTACTGTCCCAGGCTGTTGTACCTGAGAGCAGAGTACTGTCCTAGGCTGGTGTACCTGTGAGCAGTGTACTGCCCCACTCTGGTGTACCTGAGAGCAGTGTACTGTCCTAGGGTGGTGTACCTGAGAGCAGTATACTACCCCAGGCTGATGTACCTGAGAGCAGTTTACAAACACATGCTTGTGTAACTGAGAGCAGTGTACTGTCCTAGGCTGGTGTACCTGAGAGCAGTGTACTGTCCCAGGCTGGTGTACCTGAGAGCAGTGTACTGCCCCAGGCTGGTGTACCTGAGAGCAGTGTTCTACCCCAGGCTGGTGTACCTGAGAGCAGTGTACTGTCCCAGGCTGGTGTACCTGAGAGCAGTGTACTGTCCTAGGGTGGTGTACCTGAGAGCAGTATACTACCCCAGGCTGATGTACCTGAGAGCAGTTTACAAACACATGCTGGTGTAACTGAGAGCAGTGTACTGTCCTAGGCTGGTGTACCTGAGAGCAGTGTACTGTCCCAGGCTGGTGTACCTGAGAGCAGTGTACTGTACCAGGCTGGTGTACCTGAGAGCAGTGTTCTACCCCAGGCTGGTGTACCTGAGAGCAGTGTACTGTCCCAGGCTGGTGTACCTGAGAGCAGTGTACTGTACTAGGCTGGTGTACCTGAGAGCAGTGTACTGTCCCAGGCTGGTGTACCTGAGAGCAGTGTACTGCCCCAGGCTGGTGTACCTGAGATCAGTGTACTGTCCCAGGCTGGTGTACCTGGGTGCAGTGTAGTGTCCCAGGCTGGTGTACGTGAGAGCAGTGTACGACCACAGGCTGGTGTACCTGAGAGCAGTGTACTGTCCTTGGCTGGTGTACCTGTGAGCAGTGTACTGCCGCACGCTGGTGTATGTGAGAGCAGTGTACCGTTCCAGGCTGGTGTACCTGTGTGCAGTGCACTGTCCCAGGCTGGTGTACCTCTGAGCACTGTACTACCCCAGGCTGGTGTACCTGAGAGCAGAATACTGTCCCAGGCTGGTGTACCTGAGAGCAGTGTACTGTCCTAGGCTGGTGTACCTGTGAGCAGTGTACTACCCCAGGCTGATGTACCTGGGAGCAGTGTTCTGTCCCAGGCTGGTGTCCCTGAGAGCAGTGTACTGTCCTAGGCTGGTGTACCTGAGGGCAGTGTACTGTCCCAGGCTGGTGTACCTGAGGGCAGTGTACTGCCGACGCTCGTGTACCTGAGAGCAGTGTGCTGTCCCAGGCTGGTGTACCTGTGAGCAGTGTACTGCCCCAGGCTGGTGTACCTGAGAGCAGTGTACGACCAGAGGCTGGTGTACCTGTGAACAGTGTACTGTCCCAGGCTGGTGTACCTGAGAGCTGTGTACTGTCCCAGGCTGGTGTACCTGAGATCAGAGTACTGCCCCAGGCCGGTGTACCTGAGAGCAGTGTACTGTCCTAGGCTGGTGTACGTGAGAGCAGTGTACGACCACAGGCTGGTGTACCTGAGAGCAGTGTACTGTCCCAGGCTGGTGTACCTGAGAGCAGTGTACTGTCCCAGGCAGGTGTAGCAGAGAGCAGTGTTCTGTCCCAGGCTGGTGTACCTGAGAGCAGTGTAATGTCCAAGGCTGGTGTCCCTGTGAGCACTGTACTGTCCTAGGCTTGTGTACCTGAGAGCAGTGTACTGCCCCAGGCTGGTGTACCTGAGAGCAGTGTACTGCCCCAGGCTGGTGTATCCGAGATCAGTGTACTGTCCTTGGCTGTTGTACCTGTGAGCAGTGTACTGTCCTAGGCTGGTGTACCTGAGAGCAGTGTACTGTCCTAGGCTGCTGTACCTGTGA
Source organism: Isurus oxyrinchus (assembly GCA_026770705.1). Lineage (NCBI taxonomy): Eukaryota > Metazoa > Chordata > Chondrichthyes > Lamniformes > Lamnidae > Isurus > Isurus oxyrinchus. The sequence continues at coordinate 697,050 of JANJGN010000019.1, forward strand.
GCAGTGTACTGTCCCAGATTGGTGTACCTGAGAGCAGTGTACTGTCCCAGGCTGGTGTACCTGAGAGCAGTGTACTGTCTCAGGCTGATGTACCTGAGAGCAGAGTACTGTCCCAGGCTGTTGTACCTGAGAGCAGAGTACTGTCCTAGGCTGGTGTACCTGTGAGCAGTGTACTGCCCCAAGCTGGTGTACCTGTGAGCAGTGTACTACCCCAGGCTGGTGTACTTGAGAGCAGTGTACTGTCCCAGGCTGTTGTACCTGAGAGCAGTGTACTGTCATGGCTGGTGTACCTGAGAGCAGTGTTCTGTCCCAGGCTGGTGTATCCGAGATCAGTGTACTGTCCTTGGCTGTTGTACCTGAGAGCAGTGTACTGTCCTAGGCTGGTGTACCTGAGAGCAGTGTACTGTCCAAGGCTGGTGTCCTTGTGAGCAGTGTACTACCCCAGGCTGGTGTACCTGAGAGCAGTGTACTGTCCCAGGCTGTTATACCTGAGAGCAGAGTACTGTCCTAGGCTGTTGTACCTGAGAGCAGTGTACTGCCCCACGCTGGTGTACCTGTGAGCAGTGTACTCTCCCAGGCTGTTGTACCTGAGAGCAGAGTTTGTCCTAGGCTGGTGTACCTGTAAGCAGTGTACTGCCCCACGCTGGTGTACCTGTGAGCAGTGTACTGTCCCAGGCTGTTGTACCTGAGAGCAGAGTACTGTCCTAGGCTGGTGTACCTGTGAGCAGTGTACTGCCCCACGCTGGTGTACCTGTGAGCAGTGTACTGTCCCAGGCTGTTGTACCTGAGAGCAGAGTACTGTCCTAGGCTGGTGTACCTGTGAGCAGTGTACTGCCCCACGCTGATGTACCTGTGAGCAGTGTACTGTCCCAGGCTGTTGTACCTGAGAGCAGAGTACTGTCCTAGGCTGGTGTACCTGTGAGCAGTGTACTGCCCCACGCTGGTGTACCTGAGAGCAGTGTACTGTCTTAGGCTGGTGTACCTGAGAGCAGTGTACTGTCCCAGGCTGGTGTACCTGAGAGCAGTGTACTGTACTAGGCTGGTGTACCTGAGAGCAGTGTTCTACCCCAGGCTGGTGTACCTGAGAGCATTGTACTGTCCCAGGCTGGTGTACCTGAGAGCAGTGTACTGTACTAGGCTGGTGTACCTGAGAGCAGTGTACTGTCCCAGGCTGGTGTACCTGAGAGCAGTGTACTGCCCCAGGCTGGTGTACCTGAGAGCAGTGTACTGTCCCAGGCTGGTGTACCTGGGTGCAGTGTAGTGTCCCAGGCTGGTGTACCTGAGAGCAGTGTACTGCCGCAGGCTGGTGTACCTGAGAGCAGTGTACTGTCCTAGGCTGGTGTACCTGGGTGCTGTGTAGTTTCCCAGGCTGTTGTACCTGAGAGCAGTGTACTGTCCCAGACTGGTGTATCAGAGAGCAGTGTACTGTCCCAGACTGGTGTATCAGAGAGCAGTGTACTGTCCCAGGCTGTTGTACCTGTGAGCAGTGTACTGTCCCAGGCTGTTGTACCTGTGAGCAGTGTACTGTCCCAGGCTGTTGTACCTGAGAGCAGAGTACTGTCCTAGGCTGGTGTACCTGTGAGCAGTGTACTGCCCCACGCTGGTGTACCTGTGAGCAGTGTACTCTCCCAGGCTGTTGTACCTGAGAGCAGAGTACTGTCCAAGGCTGGTGTACCTGTGAGCAGTGTACTGCCCCACGCTGGTGTACCTGTGAGCAGTGTACTGTCCCAGGCTGTTGTACCTGAGAGCAGAGTACTGTCCTAGGCTGGTGTACCTGTGAGCAGTGTACTGCCCCACTCTGGTGTACCTGAGAGCAGTGTACTGTCCTAGGGTGGTGTACCTGAGAGCAGTATACTACCCCAGGCTGATGTACCTGAGAGCAGTTTACAAACACATGCTGGTGTAACTGAGAGCAGTGTACTGTCCTAGGCTGGTGTACCTGAGAGCAGTGTACTGTCCCAGGCTGGTGTACCTGAGAGCAGTGTACTGTACCAGGCTGGTGTACCTGAGAGCAGTGTTCTACCCCAGGCTGGTGTACCTGAGAGCAGTGTACTGTCCCAGGCTGGTGTACCTGAGAGCAGTGTACTGTACTAGGCTGGTGTACCTGAGAGCAGTGTACTGTCCCAGGCTGGTGTACCTGAGAGCAGTGTACTGCCCCAGGCTGGTGTACCTGAGATCAGTGTACTGTCCCAGGCTGGTGTACCTGGGTGCAGTGTAGTGTCCCAGGCTGGTGTACGTGAGAGCAGTGTACGACCACAGGCTGGTGTACCTGAGAGCAGTGTACTGTCCTTGGCTGGTGTACCTGTGAGCAGTGTACTGCCGCACGCTGGTGTATGTGAGAGCAGTGTACCGTTCCAGGCTGGTGTACCTGTGTGCAGTGCACTGTCCCAGGCTGGTGTACCTCTGAGCACTGTACTACCCCAGGCTGGTGTACCTGAGAGCAGAATACTGTCCCAGGCTGGTGTACCTGAGAGCAGTGTACTGTCCTAGGCTGGTGTACCTGTGAGCAGTGTACTACCCCAGGCTGATGTACCTGGGAGCAGTGTTCTGTCCCAGGCTGGTGTCCCTGAGAGCAGTGTACTGTCCTAGGCTGGTGTACCTGAGGGCAGTGTACTGTCCCAGGCTGGTGTACCTGAGGGCAGTGTACTGCCGACGCTCGTGTACCTGAGAGCAGTGTGCTGTCCCAGGCTGGTGTACCTGTGAGCAGTGTACTGCCCCAGGCTGGTGTACCTGAGAGCAGTGTACGACCAGAGGCTGGTGTACCTGTGAACAGTGTACTGTCCCAGGCTGGTGTACCTGAGAGCTGTGTACTGTCCCAGGCTGGTGTACCTGAGATCAGAGTACTGCCCCAGGCCGGTGTACCTGAGAGCAGTGTACTGTCCTAGGCTGGTGTACGTGAGAGCAGTGTACGACCACAGGCTGGTGTACCTGAGAGCAGTGTACTGTCCCAGGCTGGTGTACCTGAGAGCAGTGTACTGTCCCAGGCAGGTGTAGCAGAGAGCAGTGTTCTGTCCCAGGCTGGTGTACCTGAGAGCAGTGTAATGTCCAAGGCTGGTGTCCCTGTGAGCACTGTACTGTCCTAGGCTTGTGTACCTGAGAGCAGTGTACTGCCCCAGGCTGGTGTACCTGAGAGCAGTGTACTGCCCCAGGCTGGTGTATCCGAGATCAGTGTACTGTCCTTGGCTGTTGTACCTGTGAGCAGTGTACTGTCCTAGGCTGGTGTACCTGAGAGCAGTGTACTGTCCTAGGCTGCTGTACCTGTGAGCAGTGTACTGTCCCAGATTGGTGTACCTGAGAGCAGTGTACTGTCCCAGGCTGGTGTACCTGAGAGCAGTGTACTGTCTCAGGCTGATGTACCTGAGAGCAGAGTACTGTCCCAGGCTGTTGTACCTGAGAGCAGAGTACTGTCCTAGGCTGGTGTACCTGTGAGCAGTGTACTGCCCCAAGCTGGTGTACCTGTGAGCAGTGTACTACCCCAGGCTGGTGTACTTGAGAGCAGTGTACTGTCCCAGGCTGTTGTACCTGAGAGCAGTGTACTGTCATGGCTGGTGTACCTGAGAGCAGTGTTCTGTCCCAGGCTGGTGTATCCGAGATCAGTGTACTGTCCTTGGCTGTTGTACCTGAGAGCAGTGTACTGTCCTAGGCTGGTGTCCTTGTGAGCAGTGTACTGTCCCAGGCTGGTGTACCTGTAAGCAGTGTACTGTCCCAGGCTGTTGTACCTGAGAGCAGTGTACTGTCCCAGGCTGTTGTACCTGAGAGCAGAGTTTGTCCTAGGCTGGTGTACCTGTAAGCAGTGTACTGCCCCACGCTGGTGTACCTGTGAGCAGTGTACTGTCCCAGGCTGTTGTACCTGAGAGCAGAGTACTGTCCTAGGCTGGTGTACCTGTGAGCAGTGTACTGCCCCACGCTGGTGTACCTGTGAGCAGTGTACTGTCCCAGGCTGTTGTACCTGAGAGCAGAGTACTGTCCTAGGCTGGTGTACCTGTGAGCAGTGTACTGCCCCACGCTGATGTACCTGTGAGCAGTGTACTGTCCCAGGCTGTTGTACCTGAGAGCAGAGTACTGTCCTAGGCTGGTGTACCTGTGAGCAGTGTACTGCCCCACGCTGGTGTACCTGAGAGCAGTGTACTGTCTTAGGCTGGTGTACCTGAGAGCAGTGTACTGTCCCAGGCTGGTGTACCTGAGAGCAGTGTACTGTACTAGGCTGGTGTACCTGAGAGCAGTGTTCTACCCCAGGCTGGTGTACATGAGAGCATTGTACTGTCCCAGGCTGGTGTACCTGAGAGCAGTGTACTGTACTAGGCTGGTGTACCTGAGAGCAGTGTACTGTCCCAGGCTGGTGTACCTGAGAGCAGTGTACTGCCCCAGGCTGGTGTACCTGAGAGCAGTGTACTGTCCCAGGCTGGTGTACCTGGGTGCAGTGTAGTGTCCCAGGCTGGTGTACGTGAGAGCAGTGTACGACCACAGGCTGGTGTACCTGAGAGCAGTGTACTGTCCTTGGCTGGTGTACCTGTGAGCAGTGTACTGCCGCACGCTGGTGTATGTGAGAGCAGTCTACCGTTCCAGGCTGGTGTACCTGTGTGCAGTGCACTGTCCCAGGCTGGTGTACCTCTGAGCAGTGTACTACCCCAGGCTGGTGTACCTGAGAGCAGAATACTGTCCCAGGCTGGTGTACCTGAGAGCAGTGTACTGTCCTAGGCTGGTGTACCTATGAGCAGTGTACTACCCCAGGCTGATGTACTTGGGAGCAGTGTTCTGTCCCAGGCTGGTGTCCCTGAGAGCAGTGTACTGTCCTAGGCTGGTGTCCCTGAGAGCAGTGTACTGTCCTAGGCTGGTGTACCTGAGGGCAGTGTACTGTCCCAGGCTGGTGTACCTGAGGGCAGTGTACTGCCGACGCTCGTGTACCTGAGAGCAGTGTGCTGTCCCAGGCTGGTGTACCTGAGAGCAGTGTACGACCAGAGGCTGGTGTACCTGTGAACAGTGTACTGTCCCAGGCTGGTGTACCTGTGAGCAGTGTACTGTCCCAGGCTGGTGTACCTGAGAGCAGTGTACTGTCCCAGGCTGGTGTACCTGAGAGCAGTGTACTGTCCCAGGCTGGTGTACCTGTGAACAGTGTACTGTCCCAGGCTGGTGTACCTGTGAGCAGTGTACTGTCCCAGGCTGGTGTACCTGTGAGCAGTGTACTGCCCCAGGCTGGTGTACCTGAGAGCAGTGTACGACCAGAGGCTGGTGTACCTGAGAGCAGTGTACGACCAGAGGCTGGTGTACCTGAGAGGAGTGTACTGTCCCATGCTGGTGTACCTGAGAGCAGTGTACTGTCCTAGGCTGGTGTTCCTGTGAGCAGTGTACTGTCATGGCTGGTGTACCTGTGAGCAGTGTACTGTCCCAGAACTGTGTACCTGAGAGCAGTGTACTGTCCTATGCTGGTGTACCTGTGAGCAGTGTACTGTCCCAGGTTGATGTACCTGTGAGCAGTGTACTGTCCCAGGTTGGTGTACCTGAGAGCAGTGTACTACCCCAGGGTGGTGTACCTGAGTGCAGTGTACTGCCCCAGGCAGCTGTGCCTGAGAGCAGTGTATTGTCCCGAGTTAGTGTACCTGAGATTAGTATACTGCCCCAGGCTGGTGTACCTGTGAGCAGTGTACCACCTCAGGCTGGTGTACCTGAGAGCAGTGTACTGTCCAAAGTTGGTGTGCCTGAGAGCAGTGTACTGCCCCAGGCTGGTGTACCTGAGAGCAGTGTACTGCCCCAGGCTGGTGTACCTGAGAGCAGTGTACGACCTCAGGCTGGTGTACCTGAGAGCAGTGTACTGCCCCAGGCTGGTGTACCTGAGAACAGTGTACTGTCCAAAGTTGGTGTGCCTGAGAGCAGTGTACTGCCCCAGGCTGGTGTACCTGAGAGCAGTGTACTGTCCTAGGCTGGTGTACCTGAGAGCAGTGTACTACCCCAGGGTGGTGTACCTGAGAACAGTGTACTGTCCCAAGTTGGTGTGCCTGAGAGCAGTGTACCACCCCAGGCTGGTGTACCTGACAGCAGAGTACTGTCCCAGGCTGGTGTACCTGTGAGCAGTGTAGTGTCATGTGCTGGTATACCTGAGAGCAGTGCACGACCCCTGACTGTTATACCTGAGAGCAGTGTTCTCCCCCAGGCTGGTGTACCTGAGAGCACTGTACTGTCCTAGGCTGGTGTACCTGAGAGCAGTGTACTACCCCAGGCTGGTGTACCTGAGAGCAGTGTACTGCCGCAGGCTGGTGTACCTGAGAGCAGTGTACTGTCCCAGGCTGGTGTACCTGAGAGCAGTGTACTGTCCCAGGCTGGTGTACCTGAGAGCAGTGTACTGCCGCAGGCTGGTGTACCTGAGAGCAGTGTACTGTCCTAGGCTGGTGTACCTGGGTGCTGTGTAGTTTCCCAGGCTGTTGTACCTGAGAGCAGTGTACTGTCCCAGACTGGTGTATCAGAGAGCAGTGTACTGTCCCAGACTGGTGTACCTGAGAGCAGTGTACTGTCCCAGACTGGTGTATCAGAGAGCAGTGTACTGTCCCAGACTTGTGTACCTGAGATCAGTGTACTGCCCCAGGCCGGTGTACCTGAGAGCAGTGTACTGTCCCAGGCTGTTGTACCTGAGAGCAGTGTACTGTCCCAGGCTGTTGTACCTGAGAGCAGAGTTTGTCCTAGGCTGGTGTACCTGTGAGCAGTGTACTGCCCCACGCTGGTGTACCTGTGAGCAGTGTACTGTCCCAGGCTGTTGTACCTGAGAGCAGAGTACTGTCCTAGGCTGGTGTACCTGTGAGCAGTGTACTGCCCCACGCTGGTGTACCTGTGAGCAGTGTACTCTCCCAGGCTGTTGTACCTGAGAGCAGAGTACTGTCCTAGGCTGGTGTACCTGTGAGCAGTGTACTGTCCCACGCTGGTGTACCTGTGAGCAGTGTACTGCCCCACGCTGGTGTACCTGAGAGCAGAGTACTGTCCCAGGCTGTTGTACCTGAGAGCAGAGTACTGTCCTAGGCTGGTGTACCTGTGAGCAGTGTACTGCCCCACTCTGGTGTACCTGAGAGCAGTGTACTGTCCTAGGGTGGTGTACCTGAGAGCAGTGTACTGTCCCAGGCTGTTGTACCTGAGAGCAGTGTACTGTCCTAGGGTGGTGTACCTGAGAGCAGTATACTACCCCAGGCTGATGTACCTGAGAGCAGTTTACAAACACATGCTGGTGTAACTGAGAGCAGTGTACTGTCCTAGGCTGGTGTACCTGAGAGCAGTGTACTGTCCCAGGCTGGTGTACCTGAGAGCAGTGTACTGTACCAGGCTGGTGTACCTGAGAGCAGTGTTCTACCCCAGGCTGGTGTACCTGAGAGCAGTGTACTGTCCCAGGCTGGTGTACCTGAGAGCAGTGTACTGTACTAGGCTGGTGTACCTGAGAGCAGTGTACTGTCCCAGGCTGGTGTACCTGAGAGCAGTGTACTGCCCCAGGCTGGTGTACCTGAGATCAGTGTACTGTCCCAGGCTGGTGTACCTGGGTGCAGTGTAGTGTCCCAGGCTGGTGTACGTGAGAGCAGTGTACGACCACAGGCTGGTGTACCTGAGAGCAGTGTACTGTCCTTGGCTGGTGTACCTGTGAGCAGTGTACTGCCGCACGCTGGTGTATGTGAGAGCAGTGTACCGTTCCAGGCTGGTGTACCTGTGTGCAGTGCACTGTCCCAGGCTGGTGTACCTCTGAGCACTGTACTACCCCAGGCTGGTGTACCTGAGAGCAGAATACTGTCCCAGGCTGGTGTACCTGAGAGCAGTGTACTGTCCTAGGCTGGTGTACCTGTGAGCAGTGTACTACCCCAGGCTGATGTACCTGGGAGCAGTGTTCTGTCCCAGGCTGGTGTCCCTGAGAGCAGTGTACTGTCCTAGGCTGGTGTACCTGAGGGCAGTGTACTGTCCCAGGCTGGTGTACCTGAGGGCAGTGTACTGCCGACGCTCGTGTACCTGAGAGCAGTGTGCTGTCCCAGGCTGGTGTACCTGTGAGCAGTGTACTGCCCCAGGCTGGTGTACCTGAGAGCAGTGTACGACCAGAGGCTGGTGTACCTGTGAACAGTGTACTGTCCCAGGCTGGTGTACCTGAGAGCAGTGTACTGTCCCAGGCTGGTGTACCTGTGAGCTGTGTACTGCCCCAGGCTGGTGTACCTGAGAGCAGTGTACGACCAGAGGCTGGTGTACCTGAGAGCAGTGTACTGTCCCATGCTGGTGTACCTGAGAGCAGTGTACTGTCCCAGGCTGGTGTACCTGAGAGCAGTGTACTGTCCTAGGCTGGTGTTCCTGTGAGCAGTGTACTGTCATGGCTGGTGTACCTGTGAGCAGTGTACTGTCCCAGAATTGTGTACCTGAGATCAGTGTATTGCCCCAGGCTGGTGTATCTGAGAGCAGTGTACTGTCCCAGGCTGGTGTATCTGAGAGCAGAGTACTGTCCTAGGCTGGTGACCTGAGAGCAGTGTACTGCCCCAGGTTGGTGTACCTGAGAGCAGTGTATTGTCCCGAGTTAGTGTACCTGAGAGCAGTGTACGACCACAGGCTGGTGTACCTGAGAACAGTGTACTGTCCCATGTTGGTGTGCCTGAGAGCAGTGTACTGCCCCAGGCTGGTGTACCTGAGAGCAGTGTACCACCCCAGGCTGGTGTACCTGACAGCAGAGTACTTCCCAGGCTGGTGTACCTGTGAGCAGTGTAGTGTCATGTGCTGGTATACCTGAGAGCAGTGCACGACCCCTGACTGTTATACCTGAGAGCAGTGTACTACCCCAGGCTGGTGTACCTGAGAGCAGTGTACTGTCCCAGGCTGGTGTACCTGAGAGCAGTGTACTGTCCCAGGCTGGTGTACCTGAGAGCAGTGTACTGTCCCAGGCTGGTGTATCTGAGAGCAGTGTACTGCCGCAGGCTGGTGTACCTGAGAGCAGTGTACTGTCCCAGGCTGGTGTACCTGGGTGCTGTGTAGTTTCCCAGGCTGGTGTACCTGAGAGCAGTGTACTGTCCCAGACTGGTGTATCAGAGAGCAGTGTACTGTCCCAGACTTGTGTACCTGAGATCAGTGTACTGCCCCAGGCCGGTGTACCTGAGAGCAGTGTACTGTCCTAGGCTGGTGTCAGTGAGAGCAGTATACGACCACAGGCTGGTTTACCTGAGAGCAGTGTACTGTACTAGGCTCGTGTACCTGAGAGCAGTGTACTGTCCTAGGCTGGTGTACCTGAGAGCAGTGTACTGTCCTAGGCTGGTGTACGTGAGAGCAGTGTACGACCACAGCCTGGTCTACCTGTGAGCAGTGTACTGTCCTTGGCTGGTGTACCTGTGAGGAGTGTACTGCCCCACGCTGGTGTACGTGAGAGCAGTGTACTGTCCTAGGCTGGTGTACCTGTGAGCAGTGCAATGTCCCAGGCTGGTGTACCTGAGATCAGTGTACTGCCCCAGGCTGGTGTACCTGAGAGCAGTGTACTGTCCTAGGCTGGTGTACCTGAGAGCAGTGTACGACCACAGGCTGGTGTACCTGAGAGCAGTGTACTGTCTTAGGCTCGTGTACCTGAGAGCAGTGTACTGTCCTAGGCTGGTGTACGTGAGAGCAGTGTACGACCACAGGCTGGTGTACCTGTGAGCAGTGTACTGTCCTTGGCTGGTGTACCTGTGAGGAGTATACTGCCCCACGCTGGTGTACGTGAGAGCAGTGCACTGTCCCAGGCTGGTGTACCTGTGAGCAGTGCACTGTCCCAGGCTGGTGTACCTGAGAGCAGTGTACTGTCCTAGGCTGGTGTACCTGAGAGCAGTGTACTACCCCAGGCTGGTGTACCTGAGAGCAGTGTACTGTCCCAGACTGGTGTATCAGAGAGCAGTGTACTGTCCCAGACTTGTGTACCTGAGATCAGTGTACTGCCCCAGGCTGGTGTACCTGAGAGCAGTGTACTGTCCTAGGCTCGTGTACCTGAGAGCAGTGTACTGTCCTAGGCTGGTGTACATGAGAGCAGTGTACGACCACAGGCTGGTGTACCTGAGAGCAGTGTACTGTCCTAGGCTGGTGTACATGAGAGCAGTGTACTGTCCCAGGCTGGTGTACCTGTGAGCAGTGCACTATCCCAGGCTGGTGTACCTCTGAGCAGTGTACTACCCCAGGCTGGTGTACCTGAGAACAGAGAACTGTCCCAGGCTGGTGTACCTGTGAGCAGTGTACTGTCCCAGGCTGGTGTACCTGAGAGCAGTTTACAACCACATGTTGGTGTACCTGTGAGCAGTGTACTGTCCCAGGCTGGTGTACCTGAGGGCAGTGTACTGTCCGAGGCTCGTGTACCTGAGAGCTGTGTTCTACCCCAGGCTGGTGTACCTGAGAGCAGTGTATGTCCCAGGCTGGTGTACCTGAGAGCAGTGTACTGCCCCAGGCTGGTGTACCTGAGAGCAGTGTACTACCCCAGGCTGGTGTTCCGGAGAGCAGTGTACTGCAACTGGCTGGTGTACCTGAGAGCAGTGTACTTTCCTAAGCTTGTGTACCTGAGAGCAGTGTACTGTCCCAGGCTGGTGTTCCTGAGAGCAGTGTACTGTCCTGGGCTGGTGTACCTGAGAGCAGTGTACTTTCCCAGACTTGTGTACCTGAGATCAGTATACTGTCCTAGGCTGGTGTACCTGAAAGCATTCTATTGTCCCATGTTGGTGTACCTCTGAGCAGTGTACTGTCCCATGTTGGTGTACCTGAGAGCAGTGTACTGTCCTAGGCTGGTGTACCTGTGAGCAGTGTACTGCCCCACACCTGTGTACCTGAGAGCAGTTTACAACCACAGGTTGGTGTACCTGAGGGCAGTGTACTGTCCCAGATTGGTGTACCTGAGAGCAGTGTACCGTCCCAGGCTGGTGTACCTGAGAGCTGTGTTCTATCCCAGGCTGGTGTACCTGAGAGCAGTGTACGACCACAGGCTGGTGTACTTGAGAGCAGTGTACAGTCCCAGGCTGGTGTACCTGAGAGCAGTGTACTGCCCCAGGCTGGTGTACCTGAGAGCAGTGTACTGTCCCAGGCTGGTGTACCTGAGAGCAGTGTACTGTCCCCAGCTGGTGTACCTGAGAGCAGTGTACTGTCCTAAGCTTGAGTACCTTAGAGCAGTGTACTGTCCCAAGCTGGTGTTCCTGAGAGCAGTGTACTTTCCCAGACTTGTGTACCTGAGATCAGTATACTGTCCTAGGCTGGTGTACCTGAGAGCAGTGTACTGTCCCAGACTTGTGTACCTGAGATCAGTGTATTGCCCCAGGCTGGTGTACCTGAGAGTAGTGTACAATCCCAGGCTGGTGTACCTCAGAGCGGTGTACTGCCCCTGGCTGGTGTACCTGAGAGCAGTGTACAGTCCCAGGCTGGTGTACCTGTGAGCATTCTATTGTCCCATGCTGGTGTACCTCTGAGCAGTGTACTGTCGCAGGCTGGTGTACCTGTGAGCATTCTATTGTCCCATGCTGGTGTACCTCTGAGCAGTGTACTGTCCCAGGCTGGTGTACCTGTGAACAGTGTACTGCCCCACGCTGGTGTACCTGAGAGCAGTGTACTGTCCTAGGCTGGTGTACCTGTGAGCAGTGTACCGTCCTATGCTGGTGTACCTGAGAGCAGTGTACTACCCCAGGCTGATGTACCTGAGAGCAGTGTACTGTCCCAGGCTGGTGTACCTGAGATCAGTGTACTGTCCTAGGCTGGTGTACCTGAGAGCAGTGTTCTGTCCCAGACTTGTGTACCTGAGATCAGTGTATTGCCCCAGGCTGGTGTACCTGAGAGCAGTGTACTGTCCCAGGCTGGTGTTCCTGAGAGCATTGTACTGTCCCAGGCTGGTGTACCTGTGAGCAGTGTACTGTCATGTGTTGGTGTACCTGAGAGCAGTGCACGACCCCAGACTGTTGTTCCTGAGAGCAGTGTACTACCCCAGGCTGGTGTACCTGAGAGCATTGTACGTCCACAGGCTGGTGTACCTGAGAGCAGTGTACTGTAGTAGGCTGGTGTACCTGAGAGCAGTGTACTGCCCCACGCTGGTGTACCTGAGAGCAGTGTACTGCCCCACGCTGGTGTACCTGAGAGCAGTGTACTGTCCTAGGCTGCTGTACCTGTGAGCAGTGTACAGTCCCAGGCTGGTGTACCTGTGAGCAGTGTACTGTCCCAGGCTGGTGTACCTGTGAGCAGTTTACAACCATATGTTGGTGTACCTGTGAGCAGTGTACGGTCCCAGGCTGGTGTACCTGAGGGCAGTGTACTGTCCGAGGCTCGTGTACCTGAGAGCTGTGTTCTACCCCAGGCTGGTGTACCTGAGAGCAGTGTATGTCCCTGGCTGGTGTACCTGAGAGCAGTGTACTGCCCCAGGCTGGTGTACCTGAGGGCAGTGTACTACCCCAGGCTGGTGTTCCGGAGAGCAGTGTACTGCACCTGGCTGGTGTACCTGAGAGCAGTGTACTGTCCTAAGCTTGTGTACCTGAGAGCAGTGTACTGTCCCAGGCTGGTGTACCTGACAGCAGTGTACTGTCCTGGGCTGGTGTACCTGAGAGCAGTGTATTTTCCCAGACTTGTGTACCTGAGATCAGTATACTGTCCTAGGCTGGTGTACCTGAGAGCAGTGTACTGTCCCAGACTTGTGTACCTGAGATCAGTGTATTGCCCCAGGCTGGTGTACCTGAGAGCAGTGTAGTGTCCCAGGCTGGTTTACCTGAGAGCAGTGTACTGTCCTAGGCTGGTGTACCTGAAAGCATTCTATTGTCCCATGTTGGTGTACCTCTGAGCAGTGTACTGTCCCATGCCGGTGTACCTGAGAGCAGTGTACTGTCCTAGGCTGGTGTTCCTGTGAGCAGTGTACTGTCATGGCTGGTGTACCTGTGAGCAGTGTACTGTCCCAGAATTGTGTACCTGAGATCAGTGTATGGCCCCAGGCTGGTGTATCTGAGAGCAGAGTACTGTCCTATGCTGGTGTACCTGTGAGCAGTGTACTGTCCCAGGTTGATGTACCTGAGAGCAGTGTACTGTCCCAGGTTGGTGTACCTGAGAGCAGTGTACTACCCCAGGGTGGTGTACCTGAGTGCAGTGTACTGCCCCAGGCAGCTGTGCCTGAGAGCAGTGTATTGTCCCGAGTTAGTGTACCTGAGATTAGTATACTGCCCCAGGCTGGTGTATCTGAGAGCAGTGTACCACCTCAGGCTGGTGTACCTGAGAGCAGTGTACGACCACAGGCTGGTGTACCTGAGAACAGTGTACTGTCCCAAGTTGGTGTGCCTGAGAGCAGTGTACTGCCCCAGGCTGGTGTACCTGAGAGCAGTGTACCACCCCAGGCTGGTGTACCTGACAGCAGAGTACTTCACAGGCTGGTGTACCTGTGAGCAGTGTAGTGTCATGTGCTGGTATACCTGAGAGCAGTGCACGACCCCTGACTGTTATACCTGAGAGCAGTGTACTACCCCAGGCTGGTGTACCTGAGAGCAGTGTACTGTCCCAGGCTGGTGTACCTGAGAGCAGTGTACTGTCCCAGGCTGGTGTACCTGAGAGCAGTGTACTGTCCCAGGCTGGTGTACCTGAGAGCAGTGTACTGCCGCAGGCTGGTGTACCTGAGAGCAGTGTACTGTCCTAGGCTGGTGTACCTGGGTGCTGTGTAGTTTCCCAGGCTGGTGTACCTGAGAGCAGTGTACTGTCCCAGACTGGTGTATCAGAGAGCAGTGTACAGTCCTAGACTTGTGTACCTGAGATCAGTGTACTGCCCCAGGCCGGTGTACCTGAGAGCAGTGTACTGTCCTAGGCTGGTGTCAGTGAGAGCAGTATACGACCACAGGCTGGTTTACCTGAGAGCAGTGTACTGTCCTAGGCTCGTGTACCTGAGAGCAGTGTACTGTCCTAGGCTGGTGTACCTGAGAGCAGTGTACTGTCCTAGGCTCGTGTACCTGAGAGCAGTGTACTGTCCTAGGCTCGTGTACCTGAGAGCAGTGTACTGTCCTAGGCTGGTGTACCTGAGAGCAGTGTACTGTCCTAGGCTGGTGTCAGTGAGAGCAGTATACGACCACAGGCTGGTTTACCTGAGAGCAGTGTAGTGTCCTAGGCTGGTGTACCTGTGAGCAGTGTACTGTCCTTGGCTGGTGTACCTGTGAGGAGTGTACTGCCCCACGCTGGTGTACATGAGAGCAGTGTACTGTCCTAGGCTGGTGTACCTGTGAGCAGTGCACTGTCCCAGGCTGGTGTACCTGAGATCAGTGTACTGCCCCAGGCCGGTGTACCTGAGAGCAGTGTACTGTCCTAGGCTGGTGTACCTGAGAGCAGTGTACGACCACAGGCTGGTGTACCTGAGAGCAGTGTACTGTCCTAGGCTGGTGTACGTGAGAGCAGTGTACGACCACAGGCTGGTGTACCTGTGAGCAGTGTACTGTCCTTGGCTGGTGTACCTGTGAGGAGTGTACTGCCCCACGCTGGTGTACGTGAGAGCAGTGCACTGTCCCAGGCTGGTGTACCTGTGAGCAGTGCACTGTCCCAGGCTGGTGTACCTCTGAGCAGTGTACTACCCCAGGCTGGTGTACCTGAGAGCAGTGTACTGTCCTAGGCTGGTGTACCTGAGAGCAGTGTACTACCCCAGGCTGGTGTACCTGAGAGCAGTGTACTGTCCCAGACTTGTGTACCTGAGATCAGTGTACTGCCCCAGGCCGGTGTACCTGAGAGCAGTGTACTGTCCTTGGCTGGTGTAAGTGAGAGCAGTGTACGACCACAGGCTGGTTTACCTGAGAGCAGTTTACTGTCCTAGGCTCGTGTACCTGAGAGCAGTGTACTGTCCTAGGCTGGTGTACATGAGAGCAGTGTACGACCACAGGCTGGTGTACCTGAGAGCAGTGTACTGTCCTAGGCTGGTGTACATGAGAGCAGTGTACTGTCCTAGGCTGGTGTACGTGAGAGCAGTGTACTGTCCCAGGCTGGTGTACCTGTGAGCAGTGTACTGTCCCAGGCTGGTGTACCTGTGAGCAGTGCACTATCCCAGGCTGGTGTACCTCTGAGCAGTGTACTACCCCAGGCTGGTGTACCTGAGAACAGAGAACTGTCCCAGGCTGGTGTACCTGTGAGCAGTGTACTGTCCCAGGCTGGTGTACCTGAGAGCAGTTTACAACCACATGTTGGTGTACCTGTGAGCAGTGTACTGTCCCAGGCTGGTGTACCTGAGAGCAGTTTACAACCACATGTTGGTGTACCTGTGAGCAGTGTACTGTCCCAGGCTGGTGTACCTGAGGGCAGTGTACTGTCCGAGGCTCGTGTACCTGAGAGCTGTGTTCTACCCCAGGCTGGTGTACCTGAGAGCAGTGTATGTCCCTGGCTGGTGTACCTGAGAGCAGTGTACTGCCCCAGGCTGGTGTACCTGAGAGCAGTGTACTACCCCAGGCTGGTGTTCCGGATAGCAGTGTACTGCACCTGGCTGGTGTACCTGAGAGCAGTGTACTGTCCTAAGCTTGTGTACCTGAGAGCAGTGTACTGTCCCAGGCTGGTGTTCCTGAGAGCAGTGTACTGTCCTGGGCTGGTGTACCTGAGAGCAGTGTACTTTCCCAGACTTGTGTACCTGAGATCAGTATACTGTCCTAGGCTGGTGTACCTGAAAGCATTCTATTGTCCCATGTTGGTGTACCTCTGAGCAGTGTACTGTCCCATGTTGGTGTACCTGAGAGCAGTGTACTGTCCTAGGCTGGTGTACCTGAGAGCAGTGTACTGTCCTAGGCTGGTGTACCTGTGAGCAGTGTACTGCCCCACACCTGTGTACCTGAGAGCAGTTTACAACCACAGGTTGGTGTACCTGAGGGCAGTGTACTGTCCCAGATTGGTGTACCTGAGAGCAGTGTACCGTCCCAGGCTGGTGTACCTGAGAGCTGTGTTCTATCCCAGGCTGGTGTACCTGAGAGCAGTGTACGACCACAGGCTGGTGTACCTGAGAGCAGTGTACAGTCCCAGGCTGGTGTACCTGAGAGCAGTGTACTGCCCCAGGCTGGTGTACCTGAGAGCAGTGTACTGTCCCAGGCTGGTGTACCTGAGAGCAGTGTACTGTCCCCAGCTGGTGTACCTGAGAGCAGTGTACTGTCCTAAGCTTGAGTACCTTAGAGCAGTGTACTGTCCCAGGCTGGTGTTCCTGACAGCAGTGTACTGTCCTCGGCTGGTGTACCTGAGAGCAGTGTACTTTCCCAGACTTGTGTACCTGAGATCAGTATACTGTCCTAGGCTGGTGTACCTGAGAGCAGTGTACTGTCCCAGACTTGTGTACCTGAGATCAGTGTATTGCCCCAGGCTGGTGTACCTGAGAGTAGTGTACAATCCCAGGCTGGTGTACCTCAGAGCGGTGTACTGCCCCTGGCTGGTGTACCTGAGAGCAGTGTACAGTCCCAGGCTGGTGTACCTGTGAGCATTCTATTGTCCCATGCTGGTGTACCTCTGAGCAGTGTACTGTCCCAGGCTGGTGTACCTGTGAGCATTCTATTGTCCCATGCTGGTGTACCTCTGAGCAGTGTACTGTCCCAGGCTGGTGTACCTGAGAGCAGTGTACTGTCCTAGGCTGGTGTACCTGTGAACAGTGTACTGCCCCACGCTGGTGTACCTGAGAGAAGTGTACTGTCCTAGGCTGGTGTACCTGTGAGCAGTGTACCGTCCTATGCTGGTGTACCTGAGAGCAGTGTACTACCCCAGGCTGATGTACCTGAGAGCAGTGTACTGTCCCAGGCTGGTGTACCTGAGATCAGTGTACTGTCCTAGGCTGGTGTACCTGAGAGCAGTGTTCTGTCCCAGACTTGTGTACCTGAGATCAGTGTATTGCCCCAGGCTGGTGTACCTGAGAGCAGTGTACTGTCCCAGGCTGGTGTTCCTGAGAGCATTGTACTGTCCCAGGCTGGTGTACCTGTGAGCAGTGTACTGTCATGTGTTGGTGTACCTGAGAGCAGTGCACGACCCCAGACTGTTGTTCCTGACAGCAGTGTACTGTCCTGGGCTGGTGTACCTGAGAGCAGTGTATTTTCCCAGACTTGTGTACCTGAGATCAGTATACTGTCCTCGGCTGGTGTACCTGAGAGCAGTGTACTGTCCCAGACTTGTGTACCTGAGATCAGTGTATTGCCCCAGGCTGGTGTACCTGAGAGCAGTGTAGTGTCCCAGGCTGGTTTACCTGAGAGCAGTGTACTGTCCTAGGCTGGTGTACCTGAAAGCATTCTATTGTCCCATGTTGGTGTACCTCTGAGCAGTGTACTGTCCCATGCCGGTGTACCTGTGAGCAGTGTACTGTCCCAGGCTGGTGTACCTGAGAGCAGTGTACTGTCCTAGGCTGGTGTTCCTGTGAGCAGTGTACTGTCATGGCTGGTGTACCTGTGAGCAGTGTACTGTCCCAGAATTGTGTACCTGAGATCAGTGTATTGCCACAGGCTGGTGTATCTGAGAGCAGTGTACTGTCCCAGGCTGGTGTATCTGAGAGCAGAGTACTGTCCTAGGCTGGTGACCTGAGAGCAGTGTACTGCCCCAGGTTGGTGTACCTGTGAGCAGTGTACTGTCCCAGGTTGGTGTATCTGAGAGCAGTGTACTGTCCCAGGTTGGTGTATCTGAGAGCAGTGTACTACCCCAGGGTGGTGTACCTGAGTGCAGTGTACTGCCCCAGGCAGCTGTGCCTTAGAGCAGTGTATTGTCCCGAGTTAGTGTACCTGAGATTAGTATACTGCCCCAGGCTGGTGTATCTGAGAGCAGTGTACGACCACAGGCTGGTGTACCTGAGAACAGTGTACTGTCCCAAGTTGGTGTGCCTGAGAGCAGTGTACTGCCCCAGGCTGGTGTACCTGAGAGCAGTGTACCACCCCAGGCTGGTGTACCTGACAGCAGAGTACTTCCCAGGCTGGTGTACCTGTGAGCAGTGTAGTGTCATGTGCTGGTATACCTGAGAGCAGTGCACGACCCCTGACTGTTATACCTGAGAGCAGTGTACTACCCCAGGCTGGTGTACCTGAGAGCAGTGTACTGTCCCAGGCTGGTGTACCTGAGAGCAGTGTACTGTCCCAGGCTGGTGTACCTGAGAGCAGTGTACTGTCCCAGGCTGGTGTACCTGAGAGCAGTGTACTGCCGCAGGCTGGTGTACCTGAGAGCAGTGTACTGTCCTAGGCTGGTGTACCTGGGTGCTGTGTAGTTTCCCAGGCTGGTGTACCTGAGAGCAGTGTACTGTCCCAGACTGGTGTATCAGAGAGCAGTGTACTGTCCCAGACTTGTGTACCTGAGATCAGTGTGCTGCCCCAGGCCGGTGTACCTGAGAGCAGTGTACTGTCCTAGGCTGGTGTCAGTGAGAGCAGTATGCGACCACAGGCTGGTTTACCTGAGAGCAGTGTACTGTCCTAGGCTCGTGTACCTGAGAGCAGTGTACTGTCCTAGGCTGGTGTACCTGAGAGCAGTGTACTGTCCTAGGCTGGTGTACGTGAGAGCAGTGTACGACCACAGCCTGGTCTACCTGTGAGCAGTGTACTGTCCTTGGCTGGTGTACCTGTGAGGAGTGTACTGCCCCACGCTGGTGTACGTGAGAGCAGTGTACTGTCCTAGGCTGGTGTACCTGTGAGCAGTGCACTGTCCCAGGCTGGTGTACCTGAGATCAGTGTACTGCCCCAGGCCGGTGTACCTGAGAGCAGTGTACTGTCCTAGGCTGGTGTACCTGAGAGCAGTGTACGACCACAGGCTGGTGTACCTGAGAGCAGTGTACTGTCTTAGGCTCGTGTACCTGAGAGCAGTGTACTGTCCTAGGCTGGTGTACGTGAGAGCAGTGTACGACCACAGGCTGATGTACCTGTGAGCAGTGTACTGTCCTTGGCTGGTGTACCTGTGAGGAGTGTACTGCCCCACGCTGGTGTACGTGAGAGCAGTGCACTGTCCCAGGCTGGTGTACCTGTGAGCAGTGCACTGTCCCAGGCTGGTGTACCTCTGAGCAGTGTACTACCCCAGGCTGGTGTACCTGAGAGCAGTGTACTGTCCTAGGCTGGTGTACCTGAGAGCAGTGTACTACCCCAGGCTGGTGTACCTGAGAGCAGTGTACTGTCCCAGACTGGTGTATCAGAGAGCAGTGTACTGTCCCAGACTTGTGTACCTGAGATCAGTGTACTGCCCCAGGCCGGTGTACCTGAGAGCAGTGTACTGTCCTAGGCTGGTGTAAGTGAGAGCAGTGTACGACCACAGGCTGGTTTACCTGAGAGCAGTGTACTGTCCTAGACTCGTGTACCTGAGAGCAGTGTACTGTCCTAGGCTGGTGTACATGAGAGCAGTGTACGACCACAGGCTGGTGTACCTGAGAGCAGTGTACTGTCCTAGGCTGGTGTACATGAGAGCAGTGTACTGTCCTAGGCTGGTGTACATGAGAGCAGTGTACTGTCCTAGGCTGGTGTACGTGAGAGCAGTGTACTGTCCCAGGCTGGTGTACCTGTGAGCAGTGTACTGTCCCAGGCTGGTGTACCTGTGAGCAGTGCACTATCCCAGGCTGGTGTACCTCTGAGCAGTGTACTACCCCAGGCTGGTGTACCTGAGAACAGAGAACTGTCCCAGGCTGGTGTACCTGTGAGCAGTGTACTGTCCCAGGCTGGTGTACCTGAGAGCAGTTTACAACCACATGTTGGTGTACCTGTGAGCAGTGTACTGTCCCAGGCTGGTGTACCTGAGGGCAGTGTACTGTCCGAGGCTCGTGTACCTGAGAGCTGTGTTCTACCCCAGGCTGGTGTACCTGAGAGCAGTGTATGTCCCAGGCTGGTGTACCTGAGAGCAGTGTACTGCCCCAGGCTGGTGTACCTGAGAGCAGTGTACTACCCCAGGCTGGTGTTCCGGATAGCAGTGTACTGCACCTGGCTGGTGTACCTGAGAGCAGTGTACTGTCCTAAGCTTGTGTACCTGAGAGCAGTGTACTGTCCCAGGCTGGTGTTCCTGAGAGCAGTGTACTGTCCTGGGCTGGTGTACCTGAGAGCAGTGTACTTTCCCAGACTTGTGTACCTGAGATCAGTATACTGTCCTAGGCTGGTGTACCTGAAAGCATTCTATTGTCCCATGTTGGTGTACCTCTGAGCAGTGTACTGTCCCATGTTGGTGTACCTGAGAGCAGTGTACTGTCCTAGGCTGGTGTACCTGAGAGCAGTGTACTGTCCTAGGCTGGTGTACCTGTGAGCAGTGTACTGCCCCACACCTGTGTACCTGAGAGCAGTTTACAACCACAGGTTGGTGTACCTGAGGGCAGTGTACTGTCCCAGATTGGTGTACCTGAGAGCAGTGTACCGTCCCAGGCTGGTGTACCTGAGAGCTGTGTTCTATCCCAGGCTGGTGTACCTGAGAGCAGTGTACGACCACAGGCTGGTGTACCTGAGAGCAGTGTACAGTCCCAGGCTGGTGTACCTGAGAGCAGTGTACTGCCCCAGGCTGGTGTACCTGAGAGCAGTGTACTGTCCCAGGCTGGTGTACCTGAGAGCAGTGTACTGTCCCCAGCTGGTGTACCTGAGAGCAGTGTACTGTCCTAAGCTTGAGTACCTTAGAGCAGTGTACTGTCCCAGGCTGGTGTTCCTGACAGCAGTGTACTGTCCTCGGCTGGTGTACCTGAGAGCAGTGTACTTTCCCAGACTTGTGTACCTGAGATCAGTATACTGTCCTAGGCTGGTGTACCTGAGAGCAGTGTACTGTCCCAGACTTGTGTACCTGAGATCAGTGTATTGCCCCAGGCTGGTGTACCTGAGAGTAGTGTACAATCCCAGGCTGGTGTACCTCAGAGCGGTGTACTGCCCCTGGCTGGTGTACCTGAGAGCAGTGTACAGTCCCAGGCTGGTGTACCTGTGAGCATTCTATTGTCCCATGCTGGTGTACCTCTGAGCAGTGTACTGTCCCAGGCTGGTGTACCTGTGAGCATTCTATTGTCCCATGCTGGTGTACCTCTGAGCAGTGTACTGTCCCAGGCTGGTGTACCTGAGAGCAGTGTACTGTCCTAGGCTGGTGTACCTGTGAACAGTGTACTGCCCCACGCTGGTGTACCTGAGAGCAGTGTACTGTCCTAGGCTGGTGTACCTGTGAGCAGTGTACCGTCCTATGCTGGTGTACCTGAGAGCAGTGTACTACCCCAGGCTGATGTACCTGAGAGCAGTGTACTGTCCCAGGCTGGTGTACCTGAGATCAGTGTACTGTCCTAGGCTGGTGTACCTGAGATCAGTGTTCTGTCCCAGACTTGTGTACCTGAGATCAGTGTATTGCCCCAGGCTGGTGTTCCTGAGAGCATTGTACTGTCCCAGGCTGGTGTACCTGTGAGCAGTGTACTGTCATGTGTTGGTGTACCTGAGAGCAGTGCACGACCCCAGAATGTTGTTCCTGAGAGCAGTGTACTACCCCAGGCTGGTGTACCTGAGAGCATTGTATGTCCACAGGCTGGTGTACCTGAGAGCAGTGTACTGTAGTAGGCTGGTGTACCTGAGAGCAGTGTACTGCCCCACGCTGGTGTACCTGAGAGCAGTGTACTGCCCCACGCTGGTGTACCTGAGAGCAGTGTACTGTCCTAGGCTGCTGTACCTGTGAGCAGTGTACAGTCCCAGGCTGGTGTACCTGTGAGCAGTGTACTGTCCCAGGCTGGTGTACCTGTGAGCAGTTTACAACCATATGTTGGTGTACCTGTGAGCAGTGTACGGTCCCAGGCTGGTGTACCTGAGGGCAGTGTACTGTCCGAGGCTCGTGTACCTGAGAGCTGTGTTCTACCCCAGGCTGGTGTACCTGAGAGCAGTGTATGTCCCAGGCTGGTGTACCTGAGAGCAGTGTACTGCCCCAGGCTGGTGTACCTGAGGGCAGTGTACTACCCCAGGCTGGTGTTCCGGAGAGCAGTGTACTGCACCTGGCTGGTGTACCTGAGAGCAGTGTACTGTCCTAAGCTTGTGTACCTGAGAGCAGTGTACTGTCCCAGGCTGGTGTACCTGACAGCAGTGTACTGTCCTGGGCTGGTGTACCTGAGAGCAGTGTATTTTCCCAGACTTGTGTACCTGAGATCAGTATACTGTCCTCGGCTGGTGTACCTGAGAGCAGTGTACTGTCCCAGACTTGTGTACCTGAGATCAGTGTATTGCCCCAGGCTGGTGTACCTGAGAGCAGTGTAGTGTCCCAGGCTGGTTTACCTGAGAGCAGTGTACTGTCCTAGGCTGGTGTACCTGAAAGCATTCTATTGTCCCATGTTGGTGTACCTCTGAGCAGTGTACTGTCCCATGCCGGTGTACCTGAGAGCAGTGTACTGTCCTAGGCTGGTGTACCTGTGAGCAGTGTACTGCCCCACGCTGGTGTACCTGAGGGCAGTGTACTGTCCTAGGCTGGTGTACCTGAGAGCAGTGTACTACCCCAGGCTGATGTACCTGAGAGCAGTTTACAACCACAGGTTGGTGTACCTGAGGGCAGTGTACTGTCCCAGATTGGTGTACCTGAGAGCAGTGTACCGTCCCAGGCTGGTGTGCCTGAGAGCAGTGTACTGTCCGAGGCTCGTGTACCTGAGAGCTGTGTTCTATCCCAGGCTGGTGTACCTGAGAGCAGTGTACGACCACAGGCTGGTGTACCTGAGAGCAGTATACAGTCCCAGGCTGGTGTACCTGAGAGCAGTGTACTGCCCCAAGTTGGTGTACCTGAGAGCAGTGTACGACCACAGGCTGGTGTACCTGAGAGCTGTGTACGGCCACAGGCTGGTGTACCTGAGAGCAGTGTACTGCCCCTGGCTGGTGTACCTGAGAGCAGTGTACGGCCACAGGCTGGTGTACCTGAGAGCAGTGTACTGTCTTAGGCTGGTGTACCTGTGAGCAGTGTACTGTCCTAAGCTTGTGTACCTTAGAGCAGTGTACTGTCCCAGGCTGGTGTACCTGAGAGCAGTGTACTTTCCCAGACTTGTGTACCTGAGATCAGTATACTGTCCTAGGCTGGTGTACCTGAGAGCAGTGTACTGTCCCAGACTTGTGTACCTGAGATCAGTGTATTGCCCCAGGCTGGTGTACCTGAGAGTAGTGTACAGTCCCAGGCTGGTGTACCTCAGAGCGGTGTACTGCCCCTGGCTGGTGTACCTGAGAGCAGTGTACAGTCCCAGGCTGGTGTACCTGTGAGCATTCTATTGTCCCATGCTGGTCTACCTCTGAGCAGTGTACTGTCCCAGGCTGGTGTACCTGTGAGCATTCTATTGTCCCATGCTGGTGTACCTCTGAGCAGTGTACTGTCCCAGGCTGGTGTACCTGAGAGCAGTGTACTGTCCTAGGCTGGTGTACCTGTGAACAGTGTACTGCCCCACGCTGGTGTACCTGAGAGCAGTGTACTGTCCTAGGCTGGTGTACCTGTGAGCAGTGTACTGTCCTATGCTGGTGTACCTGAGAGCAGTGTACTACCCCAGGCTGATGTACCTGAGAGCAGTGTACTGTCCCAGGCTGGTGTACCTGAGATCAGTGTACTGTCCTAGGCTGGTGTACCTGAGAGCAGTGTTCTGTCCCAGACTTGTGTACCTGAGATCAGTGTATTGCCCCAGGCTGGTGTACCTGAGAGCAGTGTACTGTCCCAGGCTGGTGTTCCTGAGAGCATTGTACTGTCCCAGGCTGGTGTACCTGTGAGCAGTGTACTGTCATGTGTTGGTGTACCTGAGAGCAGTGCACGACCCCAGACTGTTGTTCCTGAGAGCAGTGTACTACCCCAGGCTGGTGTACCTGAGAGCATTGTACGTCCACAGGCTGGTTTACCTGAGAGCAGTGTACTGTAGTAGGCTGGTGTACCTGAGAGCAGTGTACTGCCCCACGCTCGTGTACCTGAGAGCAGTGTACTGCCCCACGCTGGTGTACCTGAGAGCAGTGTACTGCCCCACGCTGGTGTACCTGAGAGCAGTGTACTGTCCTAGGCTGCTGTACCTGTGAGCAGTGTACTGTCCCAGGCTGGTGTACCTGTGAGCAGTGTACAGTCCCAGGCTGGTGTACCTGAGAGCAGTGTACAGTCCCAGGCTGGTGTACCTGTGAGCAGTGTACAGTCCGAGGTTGGTGTACCTGTGAGCAGTGTACAGTCCCAGGCTGGTGTACCTAAAAGCAGTGTACTGTCCCAGGCTGGTGTACCTGCGAGCAGTGTACTGCCCCACGCTGGTGTACCTGAGAGCAGTGTACAGTCCCACGCTGGTGTACCTGTGAGCAGTGTACAGTCCGAGGTTGGTGTACCTGTGAGCTGTGTACAGTCCCAGGCTGGTGTACCTGTGAGCAGTGTACTGCCCCACGCTGGTGTACCTGTGAGCAGTGTACAGTCCCAGGCTGGTGTACCTGGGGAACTCACTGCAGGATCTGCCCCATAGTTATAAACCAATTTTGGGAAGGGGCTTGAAAATGATGCCAGTCACCCCATCTTTTTAGGTTGTGTGTGAGGTGGGTTTTGCGAATGTGGGGGTGGGGAAGATGGGGTGGGGAAGGTGGGGGTTTGAATGGGGTATGGGAGGGTGGAGAATACCCTGAGTGAAGTGTTTCTCTCTAACCAGCGGTGTTTGTTTCGGGCAGATTCGATGCATATCGAGGATGTGGGCCGTTTGCAACGCCTGCAGGATATTCTCCATGAGGCCCTCCAGGATTATGAAGCCAGTCAACACCAGGAGGACCCCCAGCGGGCTGGTAAACTTCTGATGAGCCTCCCCCTCCTGAGGCAGACGGCCAGCAAGGCTGTTCAACACTTCTACAGCATCAAACTGGAAGGAAAGGTTCCTATGCACAAACTCTTCCTTGAAATGTTGGAGGCTAAAGTCTGACAGTCTGACCTGAGGAGATAAACTGAAGCAAAATTCAAATGTCCTCTTCACTTATTTAACATGAAATCAATTAATCACTGGCCATGATCGATCATTTCTAAAAACCTATCTCTGAATAGATATAAACTAGAGACTGGGATTGTGGTGTTCTGTGAATCGACATTCCGGAATCTTCACTCAGGACCAAGTTCACATTCAGTCCGACTCCAGCTGCGTAGACTGCCCTTTCCAGACTGTGACCAGACAGAGGGGTTCAGCTCCTGTGCTGCCAGACAGAGGGTCCCTGTTCAACTCAGCCCCCAGGCCATCGGAGGCTGCAGGAAGGGTTGTGGAACTCAGAGAGTTGATGTGGCAGGAGCAACAAGTGAAATTCCTGAGACTGGATTGTGTAACTAGAGACTGATTGCCTTTTCTTTGATTAATAATAAGGAAACATTGAGATTGTCGCCAAATCTGAATCCCAGCAACGAACGGAAAACTTTAAGCAAAGCAAAGGGAATGTCGGTGGGTCGTGTGTACACCCCCCAGTCCACTGCCCAGGACGCAGTCTGTACTGGGGGAGAGGTGGGCAGCAAAGTGACACCTCACCCTGTGCAGGACCAGCCTGGAGTGAGCCCTGAGGGACGCCCCAAACTATCACCACACCCACCCCACACTGGAGCTGGCGCTTCAGAAAGATTAACACCGAGTCAGTGGGAAGTTAACCTGCTGACACATTTCACCCAGTCAATCTTCAAACTCACCTCCCACGGGAAATTAAAGGTAAAGAGAACAGGAAAGATTCGTGACGGGATACAGAGGAGGGACATTGAACAGACTGGAGAGTGAGACATATTGGTGATCTGCAATGAAGGTGTTAGTTCGAACTGAGGTGAGGGGGCGAGGACACAGACACAGGGACTGGGATAATCCACCTCTCGAGGTTGGGGAGCAGAGGGGTAGAGGCAGGTGGAGAACGGAGTCTGGAGACAGAGGGAGGGACTGAGCAGCAGCAGGGACCAGGGTGTGGAGGAGAGGCTTTGACTGGAGGTTGGGGCGGGGGGGAGTGGCGGGGGGAGGGAGAGATGGGGAGTGGGAGATAATGTGAGTAAAGGTGCGGTGAGATTCGGTGACTGTGGATGGGATTGGCCAGGAGAGTATTACTATCTGGATTAATGGTCAGGTGAAGGGAGAAGGTGAAGCTGGAGGGTTTGGGAGTGAAGGCGAGGGTGGAGGGATTGGGAGTGAAGGTGAGGGTGGAGGGATTGGGAGTGAAGGTGAGGGTGGAGGGTTTGGGAGTGAAGGTGAGGGTGGAGGGTTTGGGAGTGAAGGTGAGGGTGGAGGGATTGGGAGTGAAGGTGAGGGTGGAGGGTTTGGGAGTGAAGGTGAGGCTGGAGGGTTTGGGAGTGAAGGTGAGGGTGGAGAGATTGGGAGTGAAGGTGAGGGTGGAGGGTTTGGGAGTGAAGGTGAGGGTGGAGGGTTTGGGAGTGAAGGTGAGGGTGGAGGGTTTGGGAGTGAAGGTGAGGGTGGAGGGATTGGGAGTGAGGGTGAGGGTGGAGGGTTTGGGAGTGAAGGTGAGGGTGGAGGGATTGGGAGTGAAGGTGAGGGTGGAGGGTTTGGAAGTGAAGGTGAGGGTGGAGGGATTGGGAGTGAAGGTGAGGGTGGAGGGTTTGGGAGTGAAGGTGAGGGTGGAGGGATTGGGAGTGAAGGTGAGGGTGGAGGGTTTGGGAGTGAAGGTGAGGGTGGAGGGATTGGGAGTGAAGGTGAGGGTGGAGGGTTTGGGAGTGAAGGTGAGGGTGGAGGGATTGGGAGTGAAGGTGAGGGTGGAGGGTTTGGAAGTGAAGGTGAGGGTGGAGGGATTGGGAGTGAAGGTGAGGGTGGAGGGATTGGGAGTGAAGGTGAGGGTGGAGGGATTGGGAGTGAAGGTGAGGGTGGAGGGTTTGGAAGTGAAGGTGAGGGTGGAGGGATTGGGAGTGAAGGTGAGGGTGGAGGGTTTGGGAGTGAAGGTGAGGGTGGAGGGATTGTGAGTGAAGGTGAGGGTGGAGGGTTTGGGAGTGAAGGTGAGGGTGGAGGGATTGGGAGTGAAGGTGAGGGTGGAGGGTTTGGGAGTGAAGGTGAGGGTGGAGGGTTTGGGAGTGAAGGTGAGGATGGAGGGTTTGGGAGTGAAGGTGAGGGTGGAGGGATTGGGAGTGAAGGTGAGGAGAGAGGTTTGGGAGTGATGGTGAGGGTGGAGGGTTTGGGAGTGAAGGTGAGGGTGGAGGGATTGGGAGTGAAGGTGAGGGTGGAGGGATTGGGATTGAAGGTGAGGGTGGAGGGATTGGGATTGAAGGTGAGGGTGGAGGGATTGGGAGTGAAGGTGAGGGTGGAGGGTTTGGGAGTGAAGGTGAGGGTGGAGGGATTGGGAGTGAAGATGAGGGTGGAGGGTTTGGGAGTGAGGTTGAGGCTAGAGGGTTTGGGAGTGAAGGTGAGGGTGGAGGGTTTGGGAGTGAAGGTGAGGGTGGAGGGTTTGGGAGTGAAGGTGAGGGTGGAGGGTTTGGGACTGAAGGTGAGGCTGGAGGGTTTGGGAGTGAAGGTGAGGGTGGAGGGTTTGGGAGTGAAGGTGAGGGTGGAGGGATTGGGAGTGAAGGTGAGGGTGGAGGGTTTGGGAGTGAAGGTGAGGCTGGAGGGATTGGGAGTGAAGGTGAGGGTGGAGGGTTTGGAAGTGAAGGTGAGGGTGGAGGGATTGGGAGTGAAGGTGAGGGTGGAGGGATTGGGAGTGAAGGTGAGGGTGGAGGGATTGGGAGTGAAGGTGAGGGTGGAGGGTTTGGAAGTGAAGGTGAGGGTGGAGGGATTGGGAGTGAAGGTGAGGGTGGAGGGTTTGGGAGTGAAGGTGAGGGTGGAGGGATTGTGAGTGAAGGTGAGGGTGGAGGGTTTGGGAGTGAAGGTGAGGGTGGAGGGATTGGGAGTGAAGGTGAGGGTGGAGGGTTTGGGAGTGAAGGTGAGGGTGGAGGGTTTGGGAGTGAAGGTGAGGATGGAGGGTTTGGGAGTGAAGGTGAGGGTGGAGGGATTGGGAGTGAAGGTGAGGGTGGAGGGTTTGGGAGTGAAGGTGAGGGTGGAGGGTTTGGGAGTGAAGGTGAGGGTGGAGGGTTTGGGAGTGAAGGTGAGGGTGGAGGGATTGGGATTGAAGGTGAGGGTGGAGGGATTGGGATAGAAGGTGAGGGTGGAGGGATTGGGAGTGAAGGTGAGGGTGGAGGGTTTGGGAGTGAAGGTGAGGGTGGAGGGTTTGGGAGTGAAGGTGAGGGTGGAGGGATTGGGAGTGAAGATGAGGGTGGAGGGTTTGGGAGTGAGGTTGAGGCTAGAGGGTTTGGGAGTGAAGGTGAGGGTGGAGGGTTTGGGAGTGAAGGTGAGGGTGGAGGGTTTGGGAGTGAAGGTGAGGGTGGAGGGTTTGGGAGTGAAGGTGAGGGTGGAGGGTTTGGAAGTGAAGGTGAGGGTGGAGGGTTTGGGACTGAAGGTGAGGCTGGAGGGTTTGGGAGTGAAGGTGAGGGTGGAGGGTTTGGGAGTGAAGGTGAGGGTGGAGGGATTGGGAGTGAAGGTGAGGGTGGAGGGTTTGGGAGTGAAGGTGAGGCTGGAGGGTTTGGGAGTGAAGGTGAGGGTGGAGGGATTGGGAGTGAAGGTGAGGGTGGAGGGTTTGGAAGTGAAGGTGAGGGTGGAGGGTTTGGAAGTGAAGGTGAGGGTGGAGGGTTTGGAAGTGAAGGTGAGGGTGGAGGGTTTGGAAGTGAAGGTGAGGGTGGAGGGTTTGGGAGTGAAGGTGAGGGTGGAGGGTTTGGGAGTGAAGGTGAGGGTGGAGGGTTTGGGAGTGAAGGTGAGGGTGGAGGGTTTGGGAGTGAAGGTGAGGGTGGAGGGTTTGGGAGTGAAGGTGAGGGTGGAGGGTTTGGGAGTGAACTCGAGGTGAAGGATCAAATATTGAGTCTGAGATTCCGAGCAAAGTGAATCATTTCCTGTGGCAGCTGCGTAGAGTTAATTCTTCTCAATAATTCTCGTTTCACTGATCAAAGTAAATGTAGAATAAACCTATGTTCTAGCAAAGAGAAAATGCATTTGGACCCTTGCAATTTACCAGTTTCATCTTCTCCCCATATCCCTCAATCCCAGCCACTCATCTTCTTCCCATATCCATAAATCCTAGCCACTCATCTTCTCCTCATATCCCTCAATCCCAGCCATTCATCTTCTTCCCATATCCCTCAATCCCAGCCACTCATCTTCTCCTCATATCCCTCAATCCCAGCCATTCATCTTCTTCCCATATCCATAAATCCTAGCCACTCATCTTCACCTCATATCCCTCAATCCCACACACTCATCTTTTTCCCATATCCCTCAATCCCAGCCATTCATCTTCTTCCCATATCCCTCAATCCCAGCCACTCATCTTGCCCCCATATCCATCAATCCCACCCACCCATCTTCTCCCCATATCCCTCAATCCCAACGTTTCCTCTTCTTCCCATATCCCTCAATCCCAGGCACCCATCTCCTCCCCATATCTCTCAATCCCAGCCATTAATCCTCTCCCCATATCCCTCAATCCCAGCCAGGCTTCTTCTCCTCATTACCCTCAATCCCAGCCACTCATCTTCTCCTCATATCCCTCAATCCCAGCCACTCATCTTCTTCCCATATCCCTCAATCCCAGCCACTCATCTTCTTCTCATATCCATCAGTCCCGCCCACCCATCTTCTCCCTATATCCCTCAATCCCAACATTTCATCTTCTCCCCATATCCCTCAATCCCAGCCAGGCTTCTTCTCCTCATTGCCCTCAGTCCCAGCCACCCATTTTATCATCATCTCCCTCAATCCCAGCCATTCATCATCTTCCCATATCCCTCAATCCCAGCAACCATTCCTCTCCCCATGTCCCTCAATCCCATCAACTCATCTTTTTCCCATATCCATTTATCCCAGCCACCCATCCTCTTCCCCTATCCCTCAATCACAGCCACCCATCTTCTCCCCATATCCCTCAATCACAGCCACCCATCTTCTCCCCATATCCTTCAATACCAGCCACCCATCTTCTCCACATATCCCTCAATCCCAGCCACCCATCTTCTCCTCATATCCCTCAATCCAAGCCACCCATATTCTTCCCATATCCCTCAATCCCATCCACTTATCTTCTCCCCACAGTTGTCAATCCCAGCCATCCATCTTCTCCCCATATCCCTCAATCACAGCCAGTCATCTTCTCCCCATATCCCTCAATATCAGCCAATCATCTTCCCCCATATCCCTCAGTCACAGCCACCCATCGTCTCCACATATCCCTCAATCCAAGCCAACAATCTTCTCCCCATATCCCTCAATCGCATCCAATCATCTTCTTCCCATATCCCTCAATTCCAGCCACTCATCTTCTTCCCATATCCATCAAACCCAGCCACCCATTGTCTCCCTATATCCCTCAGTCACAGCCACCCATCTTCTCCCCATTTCCCTGAATCGTAGCCACCCATCTTCTCCTCATATCTCTCACTCCCAGCCACCCATCTGCTCCCCGTATCCCTCAGGCCAAGCCACTCAACTTCTCCCCATTTCCCTCAATCCCAGCCACCCAGCTTCTACCCATATCCCTCAATTACAGCCACTCATCTTCTCCCCAATTCCCTCAATCCCAGCCACTCGACTTCTCCTCATATCCCTCAATACCAGCCACCCATCTTCTCCCCATATTCCGCAATCCCAGCTATCCATCTTCTCCTCATATCCCTCAATCCCATCCAATAAACATCTTCCCATATCCCCCAATCCAAGCCACCCATCTTCTCCCCATATCTCTCAATCCCATCCAATCATCATCTTCCCATATCCCTCAATCCCAGTCACTCATCTTCTTCCCAGTTCCATCAATCCCAACCACCCATTTTATCCCCATATCCCTCAATCCCAGCCATTCATCATCTTCCCATATCCCTCAATCCAAGGCACTCATCTTCTCCTCATATCCCTCAATCCCAACCCCTTAATTTATCCTCATATCCCTCAATCCCAGCCACTCATCTTCTTCCCATATCCCTCAATCCCAGTCACCCATCTTCTTCCCATATCCCTCAATCCCAGGCACCCATCTACTTCCTATATCCCTCTATTCCAGCCACTCATCTTCTTCCAAAATCCCTCAATCCCAGCCACTCATTGTCTCCTCATATCCCTCAATCCCAACCCCTTAACTTATCTTCATATCCCTCAATCCCAGCCATTCATCTTCTTCCCATATCCCTCAATCCCAGGCACCCATCTACTTCCTATATCCCTCAGTTGCAGCCACCCATCTCTACCCATACCCCTCTATTCCAGCCACTCATCTTCTTCCAAAATCCCTCAATCCCAGCCACTCATCTTCTTCCAAAATCCCTCAATACAGCCACTCATTGTCTCCTCATATCCCTCAATCCCAGCCAATCATCTTCTCCCCAAAACCCTCAAACCCAGCCAGTCATCTTTTCCCCATGTCCCTCAATCCCAGCCACTCGTCTTCTCCCCATATCCCTCAATCCCAGCCACCCATCTTCTCCCCATATCCCTCAATTCAAGGCACTGATCTTCTTCCCATATCCCTCAATCCCAGCCACTCAACCTCTACTCATATCCCTCAATCCCAGCCACACATCTTCTTCCCATATCCCTCAATCCCAGCCACTCATCTCTTCCCGATATCCCTCAATCCCAGCTGCCCATCTTCTTCCCATATTCCTCAATCCCAGCAACTCATCTTCTCCCCATATTCCTCAATTCCAGCCACCCATCTTCTCCTCATATCCCTCAATCCCAGCTGCCCATCTTCTTCCCATATCCCTCAATCCCAGCAACTCATCTTCTCCCCATATCCCTCAATCCCAGCCACTCATCTTCTTCCAAAATCCCTCAATACAGCCACTCATTGTCTCCTCATATCCCTTAATCCCAGCCAATCATCTTCTCCCCAAATCCCTCCATCCCAGCCACTCATCTTCTCCTCATATCCCTCAATCTCAACCACCCATTTTATCCCCATATCCCCCAATCCCAGCCATTCATCATCTTCCCATATCCCCCAATCCAAGGCACTCATCTTCTCCTCATATCCCTCAATCCCAGCCACTCATCTCCTTCCAATACCTTTCAATCCCAGACACTCTTCTTCCCATATCCCTCAATCCCAGACACCCATCTTCTCCCCATGTCCCTCAATCCCAGCCACTCATCTCTTCCCGATATCCTTCAATCCCAGCCACTCATCTCTTCCCATATCCCTCAATCTCAGCCACTCATTGTCTCTTCATATCCCTCAATCCCAGCCACCCATCTACTTCCTATATCCGTCAGTTGCAGCCACCCATCTCTATCCATACCCCTCTATTCCAGCCACTCATTGTCTCCTCATATCCCTCAATCCCAGCCAATCATCTTCTCCCCAAAACCCTCAATCCCAGCCAGTCATCTTTTCCCCATGTCCCTCAATCCCAGCCACTCGTCTTCTCCCCATATCCCTCAATCCCAGCCACCCATCTTCTCCCCATATCCCTCAATTCAAGGCACTGATCTTCTTCCCATATCCCTCAATCCCGGCCACTGATCATCTCCCCATATCCCTCAATCCCAGCCACTCATCTTCTTTCCTTATCCCTTAATCCCAGCCATGCAACCTCTCCTCATATCCCTCTATTCCAGCCACTCATCTTCTTCCAAAATCCCTCAATCCCAGCCACTCATTGTCTCCTCATATCCCTCCATCCCAGCCACTCATCTTCTCCCCATATCCCTCAATCCCAATCACCCATCCTCTCCCCATATCCCTCAATCCCAGCCACTCATCATCTTCCCATATCCCCCAATCCAAGGCACTCATCTTCTCCTCATATCCCTCAATCCCAGCCACTCATCTCCTTCCAATATCTTTCAATCCCAGCCACGCATCTTCTTACAATATCCCTCAATCCCAGACACTCTTCTTCCCATATCCCTCAATCCCAGACACCCAACTTCTCCCCATGTCCCTCAATCCCAGCCACTCATCTCTTCCCGATATCCTTCAATCCCAGCCACTCATCTTCTTCCCATATCCCTCAATCTCAGCCACGCATCTTCTTACAATATCCCTCAATCCCAGACACTCTTCTTCCCATATCCCTCAATCCCAGCCACCCATCTACTTCTTATATCCGTCAGTTGCAGCCACCCACCTCTATCCATACCCCTCTATTCCAGCCACTCATTGTCTCCTCATATCCCTCAATCCCAGCCAATCGTCTTCTCCCCAAAACCCTCAATCCCAGCCAGTCATCTTTTCCCCATGTCCCTCAATCCCAGCCACTCGTCTTCTCCCCATATCCCTCAATCCCAGCCACTCGTCTTCTCCCCATATCCCTCAATCCCAGCCACTCAACCTCTCCTCATATCCCTCAATCCCAGCCACACATCTTCTCCCCATATCCCTCAATCCCAGCCACTCATCTTCTTCCATATTCCTCAATCCCAGCCACCCATCATCTCCCCATATCCCTCAATCCCAGCCACTCATCTTCTTTCCTTATCCCTTAATCCCAGCCATGCAACCTCTCCTCATATCCCACATTCCCAGCCACTCATCTTCTCCCCATATTCCTCAATCCCAGCCACCCTTCTTCTCCTCATATCCCTCAATCCCAGTCACCCATCTTCTCCTCATACCCCTCAATCCCAGCCACTCATCTTCTTCCCATATCGATCATTACACAAACCCATTGTAGTTATCCATTTACCTGTTACATTTTCCTCTTCAGTTTCCTCTCTTGGTCTGGAATTTGGTTGCTCCATTCCAATAACATACTGCCGGTTCTCAATCCCCCTCAGCGACAGCCTCCTGGGGAAGGTGGGCAGTGAGTGTATCCAGCCCGGCACCTGGTGCCTCTTCACGCAGACTGGGGGTCCTGGAGTGAGAACTGTCAGTGTGTGCTGGTGAATCCATGTAAGGAAGTTCTTATTGTGTAACTGTACAGATCCTAGTTTGTAACCACTGTCACTGACATCTCCCTGTGTAAGTGTGTGTTGTGTGATCAACATTCTGTAAATATCCTCAATACCTCATCTGATAACTTCGATAAAAATTTAAAAAATAATCTTGTTCTCAAGCTTATTTGTATCACATTCTCCTTAGACAGCACCTTCCAAACACATCGTCACGACCATCTAGAAGGACAAGGGCAGCAGATAGATGGGAATGCCACCACCTGGAAGTTCCCCTCCAAGTCACTCACCATCCTGACTTGGAAATATATCACCGTTCCTTCACTGTCACTGGGTCAAAATCCTGGAACTCCCTCCCTAACAGCGCCGTGGGTGTACCTACACCACACAGACAAAATCCTGGAACTCCCTCCCTAACAGCGCCGTGGGTGTACCTACACCACATGGACAAAATCCTGGAACTCCCTCCCTAACAGCGCTGTGGGTGTACCTACACCACACGGACAAAATCCTGGAACTCCCTCCCTAACAGCGACATGGGTGTACCTACACCACACGGACAAAATCCTGGAACTCCCTCCCTAACAGCACAGTGGGTGTACCTACACCACAGGGACAAAATCCTGGAACTCCCTCCCTAACAGCGACATGGGTGTACCTACACCACATGAGGACAAAATCCTGGAACTCCCTCCCTAACAGCGCTGTGGGTGTACCTACACCACACGGACAAAATCCTGGAACTCCCTCCCTAACAGCGCTGTGGGTGTACCTACACCACACGGACAAAATCCTGGAACTCCCTCCCTAACAGCACTGTGGGTGTACCTACACCACATGGACAAAATCCTGGAACTCCCTCCCTAACAGCGCCATGGGTGTACCTACACCACATGGACTGCAGCGGTTCAAGAAGGCAGCTCAGCACCAGCTTCTCAAGGGTAATTAGGGATGGGCAATAAATGCTGGCCCAGCCAGCGAAGCCCAGATCTGTGAATAAATAAATTAAAGAACCGTTCATGAATAAGACAAAAAGAGCTCTCTGTATGACACACTGTACAGTACACACAGCTCTCCCTGTGTAACATACTGTTCAGTACACACAGCTCTCCCTGTGTGACACACTGTTCAGTACACACAGCTCTCTCTGTATGACACACTGTTCAGTACACACAGCTCTCCCTGTGTGACACACTGTTCAGTACACACAGCTCTCCCTGTGTGACACACTGTTCAGTACACACAGCTCTCCCTGTGTAACACACAGTTCAGTACATACAGCTCTCCCTGTGTGACACACTGTTCAGTACACACAGCTCTCCCTGTGTAACATACTGTTCAGTACACACAGCTCTCCCTGTGTGACACACTGTTCAGTACAC
Source organism: Isurus oxyrinchus (assembly GCA_026770705.1). Taxonomy (NCBI): domain Eukaryota; kingdom Metazoa; phylum Chordata; class Chondrichthyes; order Lamniformes; family Lamnidae; genus Isurus; species Isurus oxyrinchus. Next base: position 732,114 of record JANJGN010000019.1, read on the forward strand.
ACAGCTCTCCCTGTGTGACACACTGTTCAGTACACACAGCTCTCCCTGTGTAACACACAGTTCAGTACATACAGCTCTCCCTGTGTGACACACTGTTCAGTACACACAGCTGTCCCTGTGTAACATACTGTTCAGTACACACAGCTCCCCCTGTGTGACACACTGCTCAGTACACACATCTCTCCCTGTGTAACACACTGTTCAGTACACACAGCTCTCCCTGTGTGACACACTGTTCAGTACACACAGCTCTCCCTGTGTAACACACAGTTCAGTACATACAGCTCTCCCTGTGTGACACACTGTTCAGTACACACAGCTCTCTCTGTGTGACACACTGTTCAGTACACACAGCTCCCCCTGTGTGACACACTGCTCAGTACACACAGCTCTCCCTGTGTAACACACTGTTCAGTACACACAGCTCTCCCTGTGTAACACACTGTTCAGTACACTCGGCTCTCCCTGTGTGACACACTGTTCAGAATACACAGCTCTCTCTGTGTGACACACTGTTCAGTATGCACAGATCTCCCTATGTGACACACTGTACAGTACACACAGCTCTGCCTGTACAACATACTGTTCAGTACACACAGCTCTCCCTGTGTAACACAATGTTCAGTACACACAGCTCTCCCTGTGTAACACACTGTTCAGTACACACAGCTGTCCCTCTGTGACACACTGTTCAGTACACACAGCTCTCCCTGTGTGACACACTGTTCAGTACACACATCTCTGCCAGTACAAAATACTGATCAGTACTCACAGCTCTCCCTATGTAACACACTGTTCAGTACACACAGCTCTCCCTATGTGACACACTGTTCAGTACACACATCTCTGCCAGTACAACATACTGATCAGTACACACAGCTCTCCCTATGTAACACACTGTTCAGTACACACAGCTCTTTCTGTGCAACACAATGTTCAATACATGCAGCTCGCCCTGCGTGACACACTGTTCAGTACACACATCTCTCCCTGTGTGACAGACTGTTCAGTACACACAGCTCTCTCTCTGTGACACACTGTTCAGTACAAACAGCCCCCCTGTGTGACACACTGTTAAGTATACACAGCTCTCCCGGTCTGACATACTGTTCAGTATACACAGCACTCCCTCTGTGACACACACTGTTCAGTACACACAACTCTTCCTGTGTAACATACTGTTCCGTATAAACAGCTCTCCCTGTGTGACACACTGTTCAGGACTCACAACTCTCCCTGTGTAACACACTGTTCAGTACACACAGCTCTCCCTGTGTGACACACTGTTCAGTACACACAGCTCTCCCTGTAGCACACTGTTCAGTATACACAGCTCTCCCTGTCTGACATACTGTTCGGTACACACAGATCTCCCTGTGCAACACACTGTTCAATACACATAGCTCTCCCTGTGTAACACAGACTGATCAGTACACACAGCTCTCCCTGTGTGACACATTGTTCAGTACACAAGCTCTCCCTGTGTAAAACACTGTTCAGTACACACAGCTCTCCCTGTGTGACACACTGTTCAGTATACACAGCTCTCCCTGTGCAACACACTGTTCAGTACACACATCTCTGCCTGTGTGACACATTGTTCAGTACACACAGTTCTCTCTCTGTGACACACTGTTCAGCACACACAGCTCTCCATCTGTGACACACTGTTCAGTACACACTGCTGTTCCTGTGTGACACACTGTTCAGTACACACAGCTCTCCCCGTGTAACACACTGTTCAGAACACACAGCTCTCCCTGTGTGACACACTGTTCAGTAAACACAGCTTTCCCTGTGTAACACACTGTTCAGTACACACAGCTCTGCCTGTGTGACACACTGTTCAGTACACACAGTTCTCTCTCTGTGACACTCTGTTCAGAACACACAGCTCTCCCTGTGTGACATACTGTTCAGTAGACACAGCGCTCCCTGTGTAACACAATGTTCAGTACACACATATTTCCCTGTGTGATACACTGTTCAGTACACACAGCTCTCCCTATGTGACACACTGTTCAGTACACACAGCTCTCCCTGTGTGACACACTGTTCAGTATACACAGCTCTCCCTGTGTGACACACTGTTCAATACATGCAGCTCCCACTCTGTGACACACTGTTCAGTACACACAGCTCTCCCTCTGTGACACACTGTTCAGTAAACGCAGCTCTCCCTGTGTGACACACTGTTCAGTACACACAGCTCTCCCTGTGTGACACACTGTTCAGTACACTCAGCTCTCCCTGTGTGACACACTGTTCAGTACACACAGCTCTCCCTCTGTGACACACTGTTCAGAAGACACAGATCTCCCTGTGCAACACACTGTTCAGTACACACATCTCTCCCTGTGCAACACACTGCTCAATACATGCAGCTCTTCCTGTGTAACACACTGTTCAGTGCACACAGCTCTCCCTGTGTGACACACTGTTCAGTATACACAGCTCTCCCTGGGTAACACACTGTTCGGTGCACACAGCTCTCCCTGTGTGACACATTGTTCAGTACACACAGCTCTACCTGTGTAACACAATGTTCAGTACAAACAGCTTTCCCTCTGTGACACACTGTTCAGTACACACATCTCACCCTGTGTGACACACTGTTCAGTATACACAGCTCTCCCTGTGTGATGTACTGTTCAGTATACACAGCACTCCCTGTGTGACACACTGTTCAGTACACACAGTTCTCCCTGTGTGACATGCTGTTCAGTACACACAGCTCTCCCTGTGCAACACACCGTTCAATACGCAGAGCTCTCCCTGTGTAACACACACTGTTCAGTACACACAGATCTGCCTGCGTAACATACTGTTCAATACACACAGCTCTCCCTCTGTGACACACTGTTCAGTACAAACAGCTCTCCCTGAGTGACACACTGTTCAGTGCACACAGCTGTCCCTAAGTGACACAATGTTCAGTACACACAGCTCTCCCTGTGTGACACACTGTTCAGTACACACCGCTCTCCCGGTGTAACACACTGTTCAGTACACACAGCTCTCCCTGTGTGACACTCTGTTCAGTATACACATCTCTCCCTGTGTGTCACAGTGTTCAGTACACACAGCTCTCCCTGTGTGACACACTGTTCAGTACACACAGCTCTCCCTGTGTGATTCTCTGTTCAGTACACACATCTCTCACTGTGTAACACACTGTTCAGTACACACAGCTCTCCCTGTGTGACACAATGTTCAGTACATACAGCTCTCCCTGTGTGACACACTGTTCAGTACACACAGTTGTCCCGATCTGGCACACTGTTCATTACACACAGCTCTCCCCGTGTGACACACTGTTCAGTACACACATCTCTCTTTGTGTGACACACTGTTCAGTACACACAGCTCTCCCTCTGTGACACAATTTTCAGTGCACACAGCTCCCCCTGTGTAACACACTGTTCAGTACACACAGCTCTCCCTGTGTTACACACTGTTCAGTACACACAGCTCTCCCTGTGTGACACACTGTTCAGTACAAACAGCTCTCCCTGTGTGACACACTGTTCCGTACACACAGCTCTCCCTCTGTGACACACTGTTCATTAAACACAGCTGTCCCTCTGTGACACACTGTTCAGTACACACCGCTCTCCCTGTGTGACACACTGTTCAGTACACGCAGCTCTCCCTGTGTAACACACTGTTCAGTACACACATCTCTCCCTGTCTAACACACTGTTCAGTACACACATCTCTCCATGTGTAACACACTGTTCAGTACACACAGCTCTCCCTATGTGACACACTGTTCATTACACACAGCTCTCCCTATGTGACACACTGTTCAGTACACACAGATCTCCCTGTGTATCACACTGTTCAGTACACACAGCTCTCCCTATGTGACACACTGTTCAGTACACACAGCTCTCCCTGTGTGACACACTGTTCAGTATACACAGCTCGCCCTGTGTGACAGAATGTTCAGTACACACAGCTCTCCCTGTGTAACAGACTGTTCAGTACACACAGCTCTCCCTGTGTGACACACTGTTCAGTACACACATCTCTGCCTGTGTAACACACTGTTCAGTACATACTGCTCTCCCTGTGTGACACACTGTTCAGCACACAAAGCTCTCCCTGTGTAACGCACACTGTTCAGTACATACAGCTCTCCCTGTGTAACACACTGTACAGTACACACAGCTCTCCCTGTGTGACACACTGTTCAGTACACACAGCTCTCCCTGTGTGACACACTGTTCAGTACACACAGCTCTCCCTCTGTGACGCACTGTTCAGTACACACAGCTCTCCCTGTGTAACACACTGTTCAGTACACACAGCTCTCCCTGTGTAACGCACTGTTCAGTACACACAGCTCGCAGTGTGTGACACACTGTTCAGTACACACAGCTCTCCCTGTGTAATACACTGTTCAGTACACGCAGCTCTCCCTGTGTGACACACTGTTCAGTACACACAGCTCTCCCTGTGTAACGCACACTGTTCAGTACATCAGCTCTCCCTGTGTAACACACTGTACAGTACACACAGCTCTCCCTGTGTGACACACTGTTCAGTACACACAGCTCTCCCTGTGTAACACACTGTACAGTACACACAGCTCTCCCTGAGTGACACACTGTTCAGTACACACATCTCTCCCTGTGTGACACACTGTTCAGTACACACAGCTCTCCCTCTGTGACGCACTGTTCAGTACACACAGCTCTCCCTGTGTAACACACTGTTCAGTACACACGGCTCTCCCTCTGTGACGCACTGTTCAGTACACACAGCTCTCCGTGTGTGACACACTGTTCAGTACACACAGCTCTCCCTGTGTTACATACTGTTCAGTACACACAGCTCTCCCTGTGTGACACACTGTTCAGTACACACAGCTCTCCCGGTGTAACACACACTGTTCAGTATACACAGCTCTCCCTTTGTGACATACAGTTCAGTACACACAGCTCTCCCTGTGTAACACACTGTTCAGTACACTCGGCTCTCCCTGTGTGACACACTGTTCAGAATACACAGCTCTCTCTGTGTGACACACTGTTCAGTATGCACAGATCTCCCTATGTGACACACTGTACAGTACACACAGCTCTGCCTGTACAACATACTGTTCAGTACACACAGCTCTCCCTGTGTAACACAATGTTCAGTACACACAGCTCTCCCTGTGTAACACACTGTTCAGTACACACAGCTGTCCCTCTGTGACACACTGTTCAGTACACACAGCTCTCCCTGTGTGACACACTGTTCAGTACACACATCTCTGCCAGTACAAAATACTGATCAGTACTCACAGCTCTCCCTATGTAACACACTGTTCAGTACACACAGCTCTCCCTATGTGACACACTGTTCAGTACACACATCTCTGCCAGTACAACATACTGATCAGTACACACAGCTCTCCCTATGTAACACACTGTTCAGTACACACAGCTCTTTCTGTGCAACACAATGTTCAATACATGCAGCTCGCCCTGCGTGACACACTGTTCAGTACACACATCTCTCCCTGTGTGACAGACTGTTCAGTACACACAGCTCTCTCTCTGTGACACACTGTTCAGTACAAACAGCCCCCCTGTGTGACACACTGTTAAGTATACACAGCTCTCCCGGTCTGACATACTGTTCAGTATACACAGCACTCCCTCTGTGACACACACTGTTCAGTACACACAACTCTTCCTGTGTAACATACTGTTCCGTATAAACAGCTCTCCCTGTGTGACACACTGTTCAGGACTCACAACTCTCCCTGTGTAACACACTGTTCAGTACACACAGCTCTCCCTGTGTGACACACTGTTCAGTACACACAGCTCTCCCTGTAGCACACTGTTCAGTATACACAGCTCTCCCTGTCTGACATACTGTTCGGTACACACAGATCTCCCTGTGCAACACACTGTTCAATACACATAGCTCTCCCTGTGTAACACAGACTGATCAGTACACACAGCTCTCCCTGTGTGACACATTGTTCAGTACACAAGCTCTCCCTGTGTAAAACACTGTTCAGTACACACAGCTCTCCCTGTGTGACACACTGTTCAGTATACACAGCTCTCCCTGTGCAACACACTGTTCAGTACACACATCTCTGCCTGTGTGACACATTGTTCAGTACACACAGTTCTCTCTCTGTGACACACTGTTCAGCACACACAGCTCTCCATCTGTGACACACTGTTCAGTACACACTGCTGTTCCTGTGTGACACACTGTTCAGTACACACAGCTCTCCCCGTGTAACACACTGTTCAGAACACACAGCTCTCCCTGTGTGACACACTGTTCAGTAAACACAGCTTTCCCTGTGTAACACACTGTTCAGTACACACAGCTCTGCCTGTGTGACACACTGTTCAGTACACACAGTTCTCTCTCTGTGACACTCTGTTCAGAACACACAGCTCTCCCTGTGTGACATACTGTTCAGTAGACACAGCGCTCCCTGTGTAACACAATGTTCAGTACACACATATTTCCCTGTGTGATACACTGTTCAGTACACACAGCTCTCCCTATGTGACACACTGTTCAGTACACACAGCTCTCCCTGTGTGACACACTGTTCAGTATACACAGCTCTCCCTGTGTGACACACTGTTCAATACATGCAGCTCCCACTCTGTGACACACTGTTCAGTACACACAGCTCTCCCTCTGTGACACACTGTTCAGTAAACGCAGCTCTCCCTGTGTGACACACTGTTCAGTACACACAGCTCTCCCTGTGTGACACACTGTTCAGTACACTCAGCTCTCCCTGTGTGACACACTGTTCAGTACACACAGCTCTCCCTCTGTGACACACTGTTCAGAAGACACAGATCTCCCTGTGCAACACACTGTTCAGTACACACATCTCTCCCTGTGCAACACACTGCTCAATACATGCAGCTCTTCCTGTGTAACACACTGTTCAGTGCACACAGCTCTCCCTGTGTGACACACTGTTCAGTATACACAGCTCTCCCTGGGTAACACACTGTTCGGTGCACACAGCTCTCCCTGTGTGACACATTGTTCAGTACACACAGCTCTACCTGTGTAACACAATGTTCAGTACAAACAGCTTTCCCTCTGTGACACACTGTTCAGTACACACATCTCACCCTGTGTGACACACTGTTCAGTATACACAGCTCTCCCTGTGTGATGTACTGTTCAGTATACACAGCACTCCCTGTGTGACACACTGTTCAGTACACACAGTTCTCCCTGTGTGACATGCTGTTCAGTACACACAGCTCTCCCTGTGCAACACACCGTTCAATACGCAGAGCTCTCCCTGTGTAACACACACTGTTCAGTACACACAGATCTGCCTGCGTAACATACTGTTCAATACACACAGCTCTCCCTCTGTGACACACTGTTCAGTACAAACAGCTCTCCCTGAGTGACACACTGTTCAGTGCACACAGCTGTCCCTAAGTGACACAATGTTCAGTACACACAGCTCTCCCTGTGTGACACACTGTTCAGTACACACCGCTCTCCCGGTGTAACACACTGTTCAGTACACACAGCTCTCCCTGTGTGACACTCTGTTCAGTATACACATCTCTCCCTGTGTGTCACAGTGTTCAGTACACACAGCTCTCCCTGTGTGACACACTGTTCAGTACACACAGCTCTCCCTGTGTGATTCTCTGTTCAGTACACACATCTCTCACTGTGTAACACACTGTTCAGTACACACAGCTCTCCCTGTGTGACACAATGTTCAGTACATACAGCTCTCCCTGTGTGACACACTGTTCAGTACACACAGTTGTCCCGATCTGGCACACTGTTCATTACACACAGCTCTCCCCGTGTGACACACTGTTCAGTACACACATCTCTCTTTGTGTGACACACTGTTCAGTACACACAGCTCTCCCTCTGTGACACAATTTTCAGTGCACACAGCTCCCCCTGTGTAACACACTGTTCAGTACACACAGCTCTCCCTGTGTTACACACTGTTCAGTACACACAGCTCTCCCTGTGTGACACACTGTTCAGTACAAACAGCTCTCCCTGTGTGACACACTGTTCCGTACACACAGCTCTCCCTCTGTGACACACTGTTCATTAAACACAGCTGTCCCTCTGTGACACACTGTTCAGTACACACCGCTCTCCCTGTGTGACACACTGTTCAGTACACGCAGCTCTCCCTGTGTAACACACTGTTCAGTACACACATCTCTCCCTGTCTAACACACTGTTCAGTACACACATCTCTCCATGTGTAACACACTGTTCAGTACACACAGCTCTCCCTATGTGACACACTGTTCATTACACACAGCTCTCCCTATGTGACACACTGTTCAGTACACACAGATCTCCCTGTGTATCACACTGTTCAGTACACACAGCTCTCCCTATGTGACACACTGTTCAGTACACACAGCTCTCCCTGTGTGACACACTGTTCAGTATACACAGCTCGCCCTGTGTGACAGAATGTTCAGTACACACAGCTCTCCCTGTGTAACAGACTGTTCAGTACACACAGCTCTCCCTGTGTGACACACTGTTCAGTACACACATCTCTGCCTGTGTAACACACTGTTCAGTACATACTGCTCTCCCTGTGTGACACACTGTTCAGCACACAAAGCTCTCCCTGTGTAACGCACACTGTTCAGTACATACAGCTCTCCCTGTGTAACACACTGTACAGTACACACAGCTCTCCCTGTGTGACACACTGTTCAGTACACACAGCTCTCCCTGTGTGACACACTGTTCAGTACACACAGCTCTCCCTCTGTGACGCACTGTTCAGTACACACAGCTCTCCCTGTGTAACACACTGTTCAGTACACACAGCTCTCCCTGTGTAACGCACTGTTCAGTACACACAGCTCGCAGTGTGTGACACACTGTTCAGTACACACAGCTCTCCCTGTGTAATACACTGTTCAGTACACGCAGCTCTCCCTGTGTGACACACTGTTCAGTACACACAGCTCTCCCTGTGTAACGCACACTGTTCAGTACATCAGCTCTCCCTGTGTAACACACTGTACAGTACACACAGCTCTCCCTGTGTGACACACTGTTCAGTACACACAGCTCTCCCTGTGTAACACACTGTACAGTACACACAGCTCTCCCTGAGTGACACACTGTTCAGTACACACATCTCTCCCTGTGTGACACACTGTTCAGTACACACAGCTCTCCCTCTGTGACGCAGTGTTCAGTACACACAGCTCTCCCTGTGTAACACACTGTTCAGTACACACGGCTCTCCCTCTGTGACGCACTGTTCAGTACACACAGCTCTCCGTGTGTGACACACTGTTCAGTACACACAGCTCTCCCTGTGTTACATACTGTTCAGTACACACAGCTCTCCCTGTGTGACACACTGTTCAGTACACACAGCTCTCCCGGTGTAACACACACTGTTCAGTATACACAGCTCTCCCTTTGTGACATACAGTTCAGTACACACAGCTCTCTCTGTGTAACACACTGTTCAGTGCACACAGCTCTCCCTCTGTGACACACTGTTCTGTACACACAACTCTCCCTGTGTAACACACTGTTCAGTACACACAGCTCTCCCTATGTGACAGACTGTTCAGTACACACAGCTCTCCCTGTGTAACACACACTGTTCAGTACACACAGCTCTCCCTGTGTGACACACTGTTCAGTACACACTGCTCTCCCTGTGTAATGCACACTGTTCAGTACATACAGCACTCCCTGTGTGACATACTGTGCTGTACACACATCTCTCCCTGTGTGACACACTTTTCAGTACACACAGCTCTCCGTGTGTGACACACTGTTCGGTACACACAGCTCTCCCTGTGTGCCATACTGTTCAGTACACACAGCTCTCCATGTGTAACACACTGTTCAGTACAAACAGCTCCCCCTCTATGACACACAGTTCAGTACACACAGCTCTCCCTCTGTGACACACAGTTCAGTAGTCACAGATCTCCGTGTGCAACACACTGTTCAATTCATGCAGCTCTCCCTGTGTGACACACTGTTCGGTACACACAGCTCTCCCTGTGTGACACACTGTTCAGTACACTCAGCTCTCCCTGTGTGACACACTGTTCAGTACACACAGCTCTCCCTGTGTGACACACTGTTCAGTACACACATCTCTCCATGTGTAACACACTGTTCAGTACATACAGCTCTCCCTGTGTGACACACTGTTCAGTACACACAGCTCTCCCTGTGTAACGCACACTGTTCATTACATACAGCTCTCCCTGTGTAACACACTGTACAGTACACACAGCTCTCCCTGTGCGACACACTGTTCAGTACACACAGCTCTCCCTGTGTGACACACTGTTCAGTACACACAGCTCTCCCTCTGTGACGCACTGTTCAGTACACACAGCTCTCCCTGTGTAACACACTGTTTAGTACACACAGCTCTCCCTGTGTAACGCACTGTTCAGTACACACAGCTCGCCCTGTGTGACACACTGTTCAGTACACACAGCTCTCCCTGTGTAACACACTGTTCAGTTCACACAGCTCTCCCTGTGTGACACACTGTTCAGTACACACACCTCTCCCTGTGTAACGCAAACTGTCCAGTACATCAGCTCTCCCTGTGTAACACACTGTACAGTACACACAGCTCTCCCTGTGTGACACACTGTTCAGTACACACAGCTCGCCCTGTGTGACACACTGTTCAGTACACACAGCTCTCCCTGTGTAACACACTGTTCAGTACACACAGCTCTCCCTGTGTGACACACTGTTCAGTACACACAGCTCTCCCTGTGTAACGCACACTGTTCAGTACATCAGCTCTCCCTGTGTCACACACTGTACAGAACACACAGCTCTCCCTGTGTGACACACTGTTCAGTACACACAGCTCTCCTTGTGTGACACACTGTTCAGTATACACATCTCTCCCTCTCTGACGCACTGTTCAGTACACACAGCTCTCCCTGTGTAACGCACACTGTTCAGTACATACAGCTCTCCCTGTGTAACACACTGTACAGTACACACAGCTCTCCCTGTGTGACACACTGTTCAGTACACACAGCTCTCCCTGTGTGACACACTGTTCAGTGCACACAGCTCTCCCTCTGTGACACACTGTTCTGTACACACAACTCTCCCTGTGTAACACACTGTTCAGTACACACAGCTCTCCCTATGTGACAGACTGTTCAGTACACACAGCTCTCCCTGTGTAACACACTGTTCAGTACACACATCTCTCCCTGTCTAACACACTGTTCAGTACACACATCTCTCCATGTGTAACACACTGTTCAGTACACACAGCTCTCCCTATGTGACACACTGTTCATTACACACAGCTCTCCCTATGTGACACACTGTTCAGTATACACAGCTCGCCCTGTGTGACAGAATGTTCAGTACACACAGCCCTCCCTGTGTAACAGACTGTTCAGTACACACAGCTCTCCCTGTGTGACACACTGTCCAGTAAACACATCTCTGCCTGTGTAACACACTGTTCAGTACATACAGCTCTCCCCGTGTGACACACTGTTCAGCACACACAGCTCTCCCTGTGTAACGCACACTGTTCAGTACATACAGCTCTCCCTGTGTAACACACTGTACAGTACACACAGCTCTCCCTGTATGACACACTGTTCAGTACACACAGCTCTCCCTGTGTGACACACTGTTCAGGACACACAGCTCTCCCTCTGTGACGCACTGTTCAGTACACACAGCTCTCCCTGTGTAACACACTGTTCAGTACACACAGCTCTCACTGTGTAACGCACTGTTCAGTACACACAGCTCTCCCTGTGTAACGCAAACTGTTCAGTACATCAGCTCTCCCTGTGTCACACACTGTACAGTACACACAGCTCTCCCTGTGTGACACACTGTTCAGTACACACAGCTCTCCTTGTGTGACACACTGTTCAGTATACACATCTCTCCCTCTGTGACGCACTGTTCAGTACACACAGCTCTCCCTGTGTAACGCACACTGTTCAGTACATACAGCTCTCCCTGTGTAACACACTGTACAGTACACACAGCTCTCCCTGTGTGACACACTGTTCAGTACACACAGCTCTCCCTGTGTGACACACTGTTCAGTGCACACAGCTCTCCCTCTGTGACACACTGTTCTGTACACACAACTCTCCCTGTGTAACACACTGTTCAGTACACACAGCTCTCCCTATGTGACGGACTGTTCAGTACACATAGCTCTCCCTGTGTAACACACTGTTCAGTACACACATCTCTCCCTGTCTAACACACTGTTCAGTACACACATCTCTCCATGTGTAACACACTGTTCAGTACACACAGCTCTCCCTATGTGACACACTGTTCATTACACACAGCTCTCCCTATGTGACACACTGTTCAGTACACACAGATCTCCCTGTGTATCACACTGTTCAGTACACTCAGCTCTCCCTATGTGACACACTGTTCAGTACACACAGCTCTCCCTGTGTGACACACTGTTCAGTATACAGAGCTCGCCCTGTGTGACAGAATGTTCAGTACACACAGCTCTCCCTGTGTAACAGACTGTTCAGTACACACAGCTCTCCCTGTGTGACACACTGTTCAGTACACACATCTCTGCCTGTGTAACACACTGTTCAGTACATACAGCTCTCACCGTGTGACACACTGTTCAGCACACACAGCTCTCCCTGTGTAACGCACACTGTTCAGTACATACAGCTCTCCCTGTGTAACACACTGTACAGTACACACAGCTCTCCCTGTATGACACACTGTTCAGTACACACAGCTCTCCCTGTGTGACACACTGTTCAGGACACACAGCTCTCCCTCTGTGACGCACTGTTCAGTACACACAGCTCTCCCTGTGTAACACACTGTTCAGTACACACAGCTCTCCCTGTGTAACGCACTGTTCAGTACACACAGCTCGCAATGTGTGACACACTGTTCAGTACACACAGTTCTCCCTGTGTAATACACTGTTCAGTACACGCAGCTCTCCCTGTGTGACACACTGTTCAGTACACACAGCTCTCCCTGTGTAACGCACACTGTTCAGTACATCAGCTCTCCCTGTGTAACACACTGTACAGTACACACAGCTCTCCCTGTGTGACACACTGTTCAGTACACACAGCTCTCCCTGTGTGACACACTGTTCAGTAAACACAGCTCTCCCTGTGTAACACACTGTACAGTACACACAGCTCTCCCTGTGTGACACACTGTTCAGTACACACATCTCTCCCTGTGTGACGCACTGTTCAGTACACACAGCTCTCCCTGTGTAACACACTGTTCAGTACACACGGCTCTCCCTCTGTGACGCACTGTTCAGTATACACATCTCTCCCTCTGTGACGCACTGTTCAGTACACACAGCTCTCCCTGTGTAACGCACACTGTTCAGTACATACAGCTCTCCCTGTGTAACACACTGTACAGTACACACAGCTCTCCCTGTGTGACACACTGTTCAGTACACACAGCTCTCCCTGTGTGACACACTGTTCAGTGCACACAGCTCTCCCTCTGTGACACACTGTTCTGTACCCACAACTCTCCATGTGTAACACACTGTTCAGTACACACAGCTCTCCCTATGTGACGGACTGTTCAGTACACACAGCTCTCCCTGTGTAACACACTGTTCAGTACACACATTTCTCCCTGTCTAACACACTGTTCAGTACACACATCTCTCCATGTGTAACACACTGTTCAGTACACACAGCTCTCCCTATGTGACACACTGTTCATTACACACAGCTCTCCCTATGTGACACACTGTTCAGTACACACAGATCTCCCTGTGTATCACACTGTTCAGTACACTCAGCTCTCCCTATGTGACACACTGTTCAGTACACACAGCTCTCCCTGTGTGACACACTGTTCAGTATACACAGCTCGCCCTGTGTTACAGAATGTTCAGTACACACAGCTCTCCCTGTGTAACACAATGTACAGTACACACAGCTCTCCCTGTATGACACACTGTTCAGTACACACAGCTCTCCCTGTGTGACACACTTTTCAGGACACACAGCTCTCCCTCTGTGACGCACTGTTCAGAACACACAGCTCTCCCTGTGTAACACACTGTTCAGTACACACAGCTCTCCCTGTGTAACGCACTGTTCAGTACAAACAGCTCGCAGTGTGTGACACACTGTTCAGTACACACAGCTCTCCCTGTGTAATACACTGTTCAGTACACGCAGCTCTCCCTGTGTGACACACTGTTCAGTACACACAGCTCTCCCTGTGTAACGCACACTGTTCAGTACATCAGCTCTCCCTGTGTAACACACTGTAAAGTACACACAGCTCTCCCTGTGTGACACACTGTTCAGTACACACAGCTCTCCCTGTGTGACACACTGTTCAGTACACACAGCTCTCCCTGTGCGACACACTGTTCAGTACACACAGCTCTCCCTGTGTGACACACTGTTCAGTACACACAGCTCTCCCTCTGTGACGCACTGTTCAGTACACACAGCTCTCCCTGTGTAACACACTGTTTAGTACACACAGCTCTCCCTGTGTAACGCACTGTTCAGTACACACAGCTCGCCCTGTGTGACACACTGTTCAGTACACACAGCTCTCCCTGTGTAACACACTGTTCAGTACACACAGCTCTCCCTGTGTGACACACTGTTCAGTACACACAGCTCTCCCTGTGTAACGCAAACTGTCCAGTACATCAGCTCTCCCTGTGTAACACATTGTACAGTACACACAGCTCTCCCTGTGTGACACACTGTTCAGTACACACAGCTCGCCCTGTGTGACACACTGTTCAGTACACACAGCTCTCCCTGTGTAACACACTGTACAGTACACACAGCTCTCCCTGTGTGACACACTGTTCAGTACACACAGCTCTCCCTGTGTAACGCACACTGTCCAGTACATCAGCTCTCCCTGTGTAACACATTGTACAGTACACACAGCTCTCCCTGTGTGACACACTGTTCAGTACACACAGCTCGCCCTGTGTGACACACTGTTCAGTACACACAGCTCTCCCTGTGTAACACACTGTACAGTACACACAGCTCTCCCTGTGTGACACACTGTTCAGTACACACAGCTCTCCCTGTGTAACGCACACTGTTCAGTACATCAGCTCTCCCTGTGTCACACACTGTACAGTACACACAGCTCTCCCTGTGTGACACACTGTTCAGTACACACAGCTCTCCTTGTGTGACACACTGTTCAGTATACACATCTCTCCCTCTTTGACACACTGTTCTGTACACACAACTCTCCCTGTGTAACACACTGTTCAGTACACACAGCTCTCCCTATGTGACAGACTGTTCAGTACACACAGCTCTCCCTGTGTAACACACTGTTCAGTACACACATCTCTCCCTGTCTAACACACTGTTCAGTACACACATCTCTCCATGTGTAACACACTGTTCAGTACACACAGCTCTCCCTATGTGACACACTGTTCATTACACACAGCTCTCCCTATGTGACACACTGTTCAGTACACACAGATCTCCCTGTGCATCACACTGTTCAGTACACTCAGCTCTCCCTATGTGACACACTGTTCAGTACACACAGCTCTCCCTGTGTGACACACTGTTCAGTATACACAGCTCGCCCTGTGTGACAGAATGTTCAGTACACACAGCTCTCCCTGTGTAACAGACTGTTCAGTACACACAGCTCTCCCTGTGTGACACACTGTTCAGTACACACATCTCTGCCTGTGTAACACACTGTTCAGTACATACAGCTCTCCCCGTGTGACACAGTGTTCAGCACACACAGCTCTCCCTGTGTAACGCACACTGTTCAGTACATACAGCTCTCCCTGTGTAACACACTGCACAGTACACACAGCTCTCCCTGTATGACACACTGTTCAGTACACACAGCTCTCCCTGTGTGACACACTGTTCAGGACACACAGCTCTCCCTCTGTGACGCACTGTTCAGTACACACAGCTCTCCCTGTGTAACACACTGTTCAGTACACACAGCTCTCCCTGTGTAACGCACTGTTCAGTACACACAGCTCTCCCTGTGTAACGCACACTGTTCAGTACATCAGCTCTCCCTGTGTCACACACTGTACAGTACACACAGCTCTCCCTGTGTGACACACTGTTCAGTACACACAGCTCTCCTTGTGTGACACACTGTTCAGTATACACATCTCTCCCTCTGTGACGCACTGTTCAGTACACACAGCTCTCCCTGTGTAACGCACACTGTTCAGTACATACAGCTCTCCCTGTGTAACACACTGTACAGTACACACAGCTCTCCCTGTGTGACACACTGTTCAGTACACACAGCTCTCCCTGTGTGACACACTGTTCAGTGCACACAGCTCTCCCTCTGTGACACACTGTTCTGTACCCACAACTCTCCATGTGTAACACACTGTTCAGTACACACAGCTCTCCCTATGTGACGGACTGTTCAGTACACACAGCTCTCCCTGTGTAACACACTGTTCAGTACACACATTTCTCCCTGTCTAACACACTGTTCAGTACACACATCTCTCCATGTGTAACACACTGTTCAGTACACACAGCTCTCCCTATGTGACACACTGTTCATTACACACAGCTCTCCCTATGTGACACACTGTTCAGTACACACAGATCTCCCTGTGTATCACACTGTTCAGTACACTCAGCTCTCCCTATGTGACACACTGTTCAGTACACACAGCTCTCCCTGTGTGACACACTGTTCAGTATACACAGCTCGCCCTGTGTCACAGAATGTTCAGTACACACAGCTCTCCCTGTGTAACACAATGTACAGTACACACAGCTCTCCCTGTATGACACACTGTTCAGTACACACAGCTCTCCCTGTGTGACACACTTTTCAGGACACACAGCTCTCCCTCTGTGACGCACTGTTCAGAACACACAGCTCTCCCTGTGTAACACACTGTTCAGTACACACAGCTCTCCCTGTGTAACGCACTGTTCAGTACACACAGCTCGCAGTGTGTGACACACTGTTCAGTACACACAGCTCTCCCTGTGTAATACACTGTTCAGTACACGCAGCTCTCCCTGTGTGACACACTGTTCAGTACACACAGCTCTCCCTGTGTAACGCACACTGTTCAGTACATCAGCTCTCCCTGTGTAACACACTGTAAAGTACACACAGCTCTCCCTGTGTGACACACTGTTCAGTACACACAGCTCTCCCTGTGTGACACACTGTTCAGTACACACATCTGTCCCTGTGTAACACACTGTACAGTACACACAGCTCTCCCTGTGTGACGCACTGTTCAGTACACACATCTCTCCCTCTGTGACGCACTGTTCAGTACACACAGCTCTCCCTGTGTAACACACTGTTCAGTACACACGGCTCTCCCTCTGTGACGCACTGTTCAGTACACACAGCTCTCCGTGTGTGACACACTGTTCAGTACACACAGCTCTCCCTGTGTTACATACTGTTCAGTACACACAGCTCTCCCTGTGTGACACACTGTTCAGTACACACAACTCTCCCTGTGTAACACACACTGTTCAGTATACACAGCTCTGCCTGTGTGACATACAGTTCAGTACACACAACTCTCCCTGTGTAACACACTGTTCAGTACACACAGCTCTCCCTATGTGACAGACTGTTCAGTACACACAGCTCTCCCTGTGTAACACACACTGTTCAGTACACACAGCTCTCCCTGTGTGACACACTGTTCAGTACACACTGCTCTCCCTGTGTAATGCACACTGTTCAGTACATACAGCACTCCCTGTGTGACATACTGTGCTGTACACACATCTCTCCCTGTGTGACACACTTTTCAGTACACACAGCTCTCCGTGTGTGACACACTGTTCGGTACACACAGCTCTCCCTGTGTGCCATACTGTTCAGTACACACAGCTCTCCATGTGTAACACACTGTTCAGTACACAGAGCTACCCCTCTGTGACACACAGTTCAGTACACACAACTCTCCCTCTGTGACACACAGTTCAGTAGTCACAGATCTCCGTGTGCAACACACTGTTCAATTCATGCAGCTCTCCCTGTGTAACACACTGTTCAGTACACTCAGCTCTCCCTGTGTGACACACTGTTCAGTACACACAGCTCTCCCTGTGTGACACACTGTTCAGTACACACATCTCTCCCTGTGTAACACACTGTTCAGTACATACAGCTCTCCCTGTGTGACACACTGTTCAGTACACACAGCTCTCCCTGTGTAACGCACACTGTTCATTACATACAGCTCTCCTTGTGTAACATACTGTACAGTACACAGAGCTCTCCCTGTGTGACACACTGTTCAGTACACACAGCTCTCCCTGTGTGACACACTGTTCAGTACACACAGCTCTCCCTCTGTGACGCACTGTTCAGTACACACAGCTCTCCCTGTGTAACACACTGTTTAGTACACACAGCTCTCCCTGTGTAACGCACTGTTCAGTACACACAGCTCGCCCTGTGTGACACACTGTTCAGTACACACAGCTCTCCCTGTGTAACACACTGTTCAGTACACACAGCTCTCCCTGTGTGACACACTGTTCAGTACACACAGCTCTCCCTGTGTAACGCAAACTGTCCAGTACATCAGCTCTCCCTGTGTAACACACTGTACAGTACACACAGCTCTCCCTGTGTGACACACTGTTCAGTACACACAGCTCGCCCTGTGTGACACACTGTTCAGTACACACAGCTCCCCCTGTGTAACACACTGTTCAGTACACACAGCTCTCCATGTGTGACACACTGTTCAGTACACACAGCTCTCGCTGTGTAATGCACACTGTTCAGTACATCAGCTCTCCCTGTGTCACACACTGTACAGTACACACAGCTCTCCCTGTGTGACACACTGTTCACTACACACAGCTCTCCTTGTGTGACACACTGTTCAGTATACACATCTCTCCCTCTGTGACGCACTGTTCAGTACACACAGCTCTCCCTGTGTAACGCATACTGTTCAGTACATACATCTCTCCCTGTGTAACACACTGTACAGTACACACAGCTCTCCCTGTGGTACACACTGTTCAGTACACACAGCTCTCCCTTTGTGACACACTGTTCAGTACACACAGCTCTCCATCTGTGACGCACTGTTCAGTACACACAGCTCTCCCTGTGTAACACACTGTTTAGTACACAAAGCTCTCCCTGTGTAACGCACTGTTCAGTACACACAGCTCGTCCTGTGTGACACACTGTTCAGTACACACAGCTCTCCCTGTGTAACACACTGTTCAGTACACACAGCTCTCCCTGTGTGACACACTGTTCAGTACACACAGCTCTCCCTGTGTAACGCAAACTGTCCAGTACATCAGCTCTCCCTGTGCAACACACTGCTCAATACATGCAGCTCTTCCTGTGTAACACACTGTTCAGTGCACACAGCTCTCCCTGTGTGACACACTGTTCAGTATACACAGCTCTCCCTGGGTAACACACTGTTCAGTGCACACAGCTCTCCCTGTGTGACACATTGTTCAGTACACACAGCTCTACCTGTGTAACACAATGTTCAGTACAAACAGCTTTCCCTCTGTGACACACTGTTCAGTACACACATCTCACCCTGTGTGACACACTGTTCAGTATACACAGCTCTCCCTGTGTGATGTACTGTTCAGTATACACAGCACTCCCTGTGTTACACACTGTTCAGTACACACAGCTCTGCCTGTGTAACATACTGTTCAGTATACACAGTTCTCCCTGTGTGACATGCTGTTCAGTACACACAGCTCTCCCTGTGCAACACACCGTTCAATACGCAGAGCTCTCCCTGTGTAACACACACTGTTCAGTACACACAGATCTGCCTGCGTAACATACTGTTCAATACACACAGCTCTCCCTCTGTGACACACTGTTCAGTACAAACAGCTCTCCCTGAGTGACACACTGTTCAGTGCACACAGCTCTCCCTAAGTGACACAATGTTCAGTACACACAGCTCTCCCTTGTGACACACTGTTCAGTACACACCGCTCTCCCGGTGTAACACACTGTTCAGTACACACAGCTCTCCCTGTGTGACACTCTGTTCAGTATACACATCTCTCCCTGTGTGTCACAGTGTTCAGTACACACAGCTCTCCCTGTGTGACACACTGTTCAGTACACACAGCTCTCCCTGTGTGATTCTCTGTTCAGTACACACATCTCTCACTGTGTAACACACTGTTCAGTACACACAGCGCTCCCTGTGTGACACAATGTTCAGTACATACAGCTCTCCCTGTGTGACACACTGTTCAATACATACAGCTCCCCCTGTGTGACACACTGTTCAGTACACACAGTTGTCCCGATCTGGCACACTGTTCAGTACACACAGCTCTCCCCGTGTGACACACTGTTCAGTACACACATCTCTCTTTGTGTGACACACTGTTCAGTACACACAGCTCTCCCTCTGTGACACAATTTTCAGTGCACACAGCTCCCCCTGTGTAACACACTGTTCAGTACACACAGCTCTCCCTGTGTTAAACACTGTTCAGTACACACAGCTCTCCCTGTGTGACACACTGTTCAGTACACACAGCTCGCCCTGTGTGACACACTGTTCAGTACACACTGCTCCCCCTGTGTAACACACTGTTCAGTACACACAGCTCTCCATGTGTGACACACTGTTCAGTACACACAGCTCTCCCTGTGTAATGCACACTGTTCAGTACATCAGCTCTCCCTGTGTCACACACTGTACAGTACACACAGCTCTCCCTGTGTGACACACTGTTCAGTACACACAGCTCTCCTTGTGTGACACACTGTTCAGTATACACATCTCTCCCTCTGTGACGCACTGTTCAGTACACACAGCTCTCCCTGTGTAACGCATACTGTTCAGTACATACATCTCTCCCTGTGTAACACACTGTACAGTACACACAGCTCTCCCTGTGTGACACACTGTTCAGTACACACAGCTCTCCCTGTGTGACACACTGTTCAGTACACACAGCTCTCCCTCTGTGACGCACTGTTCAGTACACACAGCTCTCCCTGTGTAACACACTGTTTAGTACACAAAGCTCTCCCTGTGTAACGCACTGTTCAGTACACGCAGCTCGTCCTGTGTGACACGCTGTTCAGTACACACAGCTCTCCCTGTGTGACACACTGTTCAGTACACACAGCTCTCCCTGTGTAACACACTGTTTAGTACACAAAGCTCTCCCTGTGTAACGCACTGTTCTGTACACACAGCTCTCCCTGTGTAACACACTGTTCAGTACACACAGCTCTCCCTGTGTGACACACTGTTCAGTACACACAGCTCTCCCTGTGCAACGCAAACTGTCCAGTACATCAGCTCTCCCTGTGCAACACACTGCTCAATACATGCAGCTCTTCCTGTGTAACACACTGTTCAGTGCACACAGCTCTCCCTGTGTGACACACTGTTCAGTATACACAGCTCTCCCTGGGTAACACACTGTTCAGTGCACACAGCTCTCCCTGTGTGACACATTGTTCAGTACACACAGCTCTACCTGTGTAACACAATGTTCAGTACAAACAGCTTTCCCTCTGTGACACACTGTTCAGTACACACATCTCACCCTGTGTGACACACTGTTCAGTACACACAGCTCTCCCTGTGTAACATACTGTTCAGTATACACAGTTCTCCCTGTGTGACATGCTGTTCAGTACACACAGCTCTCCCTGTGCAACACACCGTTCAATACGCAGAGCTCTCCCTGTGTAACACACACTGTTCAGTACACACAGATCTGCCTGCGTAACATACTGTTCAATACACACAGCTCTCCCTCTGTGACACACTTTTCAGTACAAACAGCTCTCCCTGAGTGACACACTGTTCAGTGCACACAGCTCTCCCTAAGTGACACAATGTTCAGTACACACAGCTCTCCCTGTGTGACACACTGTTCAGTACACACCGCTCTCCCGGTGTAACACACTATTCAGTACACACAGCTCTCCCTGTGTGACACTCTGTTCAGTATACACATCTCTCCCTGTTTGTCACAGTGTTCAGTACACACAGCTCTCCCTGTGTGACACACTGTTCAGTACACACAGCTCTCCCTGTGTGATTCTCTGTTCAGTACACACATCTCTCACTGTGTAACACACTGTTCAGTACACACAGCTCTCCCTGTGTGACACAATGTTCAGTACATACAGCTCTCCCTGTGTGACACACTGTTCAATACACACAGCTCCCCCTGTGTGACACACTGTTCAGTACACACAGTTGTCCCGATCTGGCACACTGTTCAGTACACACAGCTCTCCCCGTGTGACACACTGTTCAGTACACACATCTCTCTTTGTGTGACACACTGTTCAGTACACACAGCTCTCCCTCTGTGACACAATTTTCAGTGCACACAGCTCCCCCTGTGTAACACACTGTTCAGTACACACAGCTCTCCCTGTGTTACACACTGTTCAGTACACACAGCTCTCCCTGTGTGACACACTGTTCAGTACAAACAGCTCTCCCTGTGTGACACACTGTTCCGTACACACAGCTCTCCCTCTGTGACACACTGTTCATTAAACACAGCTGTCCCTCTGTGACACACTGTTCAGTACACACCGCTCTCCCTGAGTGACACACTGTTCAGTACACGCAGCTCTCCTGTGTAACACACTGTTCAGTACACACATCTCTCCCTGTCTAACACACTGTTCAGTACACACATCTCTCCATGTGTAACACACTGTTCAGTACACACAGCTCTCCCTATGTGACACACTGTTCATTACACACAGCTCTCCCTATGTGACACACTGTTCAGTACACACAGATCTCCCTGTGTATCACACTGTTCAGTACACTCAGCTCTCCCTATGTGACACACTGTTCAGTACAAACAGCTCTCCCTGTGTGACACACTGTTCAGTATACATAGCTCGCCCTGTGTGACAGAATGTTCAGTACACACAGCTCTCCCTGTGTAACAGACTGTTCAGTACACACAGCTCTCCCTGTGTGACACACTGTTCAGTACACACATCTCTGCCTGAGTAACACACTGTTCAGTACATACTGCTCTCCCTGTGTGACACACTGTTCAGCACACACAGCTCTCCCTGTGTAACGCACACTGTTCAGTACATACAGCTCTCCCTGTGTAACACACTGTACAGTACACACAGCTCTCCCTGTGTGACACACTGTTCAGTACACACAGCTCTCCCTGTGTGACACACTGTTCAGTACACACAGCTCTCCCTCTGTGACGCACTGTTCAGTACACACAGCTCTCCCTGTGTAACACACTGTTCAGTACACACAGCTCTCCCTGTGTAACGCACTGTTCAGTACACACAGCTCGCAGTGTGTGACACACTGTTCAGTACACACAGCTCTCCCTGTGTAATACACTGTTCAGTACACGCAGCTCTCCCTGTGTGACACACTGTTCAGTACACACAGCTCTCCCTGTGTAACGCACACTGTTCAGTACATCAGCTCTCCCTGTGTAACACACTGTACAGTACACACAGCTCTCCCTGTGTGACACACTGTTCAGTACACACAGCTCTCCCTGTGTGACACACTGTTCAGTACACACAGCTCTCCCTGTGTAACACACTGTACAGTACACACAGCTCTCCCTGACTGACACACTGTTCAGTACACACATCTCTCCCTGTGTGACACACTGTTCAGTACACACAGCTCTCCCTCTGTGACGCACTGTTCAGTACACACAGCTCTCCCTGTGTAACACACTGTTCAGTACACACGGCTCTCCCTCTGTGACGCACTGTTCAGTACACACAGCTCTCCGTGTGTGACACACTGTTCAGTACACACAGCTCTCCCTGTGTTACATACTGTTCAGTACACACAGCTCTCCCTGTGTGACACACTGTTCAGTACACACAGCTCTCCCGGTGTAACACACAATGTTCAGTATACACAGCTCTCCCTTTGTGACATACAGTTCAGTACACACAGCTCTCTCTGTGTAACACACTGTTCAGTGCACACAGCTCTCCCTCTGTGACACACTGTTCTGTACACACAACTCTCCCTGTGTAACACACTGTTCAGTACACACAGCTCTCCCTATGTGACAGACTGCTCAGTACACACAGCTCTCCCTGTGTAACACACACTGTTCAGTACACACAGCTCTCCCTGTGTGACACACTGTTCAGTACACACTGCTCTCCCTGTGTAATGCACACTGTTCAGTACATACAGCACTCCCTGTGTGACATACTGTGCTGTACACACATCTCTCCCTGTGTGACACACTTTTCAGTACACACAGCTCTCCGTGTGTGACACACTGTTCGGTACACACAGCTCTCCCTGTGTGCCATACTGTTCAGTACACACAGCTCTCCATGTGTAACACACTGTTCAGTACACACAGCTCCCCCTCTATGACACACAGTTCAGTACACACAGCTCTACCTCTGTGACACACAGTTCAGTAGTCACAGATCTCCGTGTGCAACACACTGTTCAATTCATGCAGCTCTCCCTGTGTGACACACTGTTAGGTACACACAGCTCTCCCTGTGTGACACACTGTTCAGTACACACAGCTCTCCCTGTGTGACACACTGTTCAGTAAACACATCTCTCCCTGTGTAACACACTGTTCAGTACATACAGCTCTCCCTGTGTGACACACTGTTCAGTACACACAGCTCTCCCTGTGTAACGCACACTGTTCATTACATACAGCTCTCCCTGTGTAACACACTGTACAGTACACACAGCTCTCCCTGTGCGACACACTGTTCAGTACACACAGCTCTCCCTGTGTGACACACTGTTCAGTACACACAGCTTTCCCTCTGTGACGCACTGTTCAGTACACACAGCTCTCCCTGTGTAACACACTGTTCAGTACACACAGCTCTCCCTGTGTGACACACTGTTCAGTACACACAGCTCTCCCTGTGTAACGCAAACTGTCCAGTACATCAGCTCTCCCTGTGTAACACACTGTACAGTACACACAGCTCTCCCTGTGTGACACACTGTTCAGTACACACAGCTCGCCCTGTGTGACACACTGTTCAGTACACACAGCTCTCCCTGTGTAACACACTGTTCAGTACACACAGCTCTCCCTGTGTGACACACTGTTCAGTACACACAGCTCTCCCTGTGTAACGCACACTGTTCAGTACATCAGCTCTCCCTGTGTCACACACTGTACAGTACACACAGCTCTCCCTGTGTGACACACTGTTCAGTACACACAGCTCTCCTTGTGTGACACACTGTTCAGTATACACATCTCTCCCTCTGTGATGCACTGTTCAGTACACACATCTCTCCCTGTCTAACACACTGTTCAGT
This sequence comes from Isurus oxyrinchus, assembly GCA_026770705.1. Taxonomy (NCBI): domain Eukaryota; kingdom Metazoa; phylum Chordata; class Chondrichthyes; order Lamniformes; family Lamnidae; genus Isurus; species Isurus oxyrinchus. Next base: position 757,456 of record JANJGN010000019.1, read on the forward strand.
ACACACATCTCTCCATGTGTAACACACTGTTCAGTACACACAGCTCTCCCTATGTGACACACTGTTCATTACACACAGCTCTCCCTATGTGACACACTGTTCAGTACACACAGATCTCCCTGTGTATCACACTGTTCAGTACACTCAGCTCTCCCTATGTGACACACTGTTCAGTACAAACAGCTCTCCCTGTGTGACACACTGTTCAGTATACATAGCTCGCCCTGTGTGACAGAATGTTCAGTACACACAGCTCTCCCTGTGTAACAGACTGTTCAGTACACACAGCTCTCCCTGTGTGACACACTGTTCAGTACACACATCTCTGCCTGAGTAACACACTGTTCAGTACACACAGCTCTCCCTGTGTAACGCATACTGTTCAGTACATACATCTCTCCCTGTGTAACACACTGTACAGTACACACAGCTCTCCCTGTGGTACACACTGTTCAGTACACACAGCTCTCCCTTTGTGACACACTGTTCAGTACACACAGCTCTCCATCTGTGACGCACTGTTCAGTACACACAGCTCTCCCTGTGTAACACACTGTTTAGTACACAAAGCTCTCCCTGTGTAACGCACTGTTCAGTACACACAGCTCGTCCTGTGTGACACACTGTTCAGTACACACAGCTCTCCCTGTGTAACACACTGTTCAGTACACACAGCTCTCCCTGTGTGACACACTGTTCAGTACACACAGCTCTCCCTGTGTAACGCAAACTGTCCAGTACATCAGCTCTCCCTGTGCAACACACTGCTCAATACATGCAGCTCTTCCTGTGTAACACACTGTTCAGTGCACACAGCTCTCCCTGTGTGACACACTGTTCAGTATACACAGCTCTCCCTGGGTAACACACTGTTCAGTGCACACAGCTCTCCCTGTGTGACACATTGTTCAGTACACACAGCTCTACCTGTGTAACACAATGTTCAGTACAAACAGCTTTCCCTCTGTGACACACTGTTCAGTACACACATCTCACCCTGTGTGACACACTGTTCAGTATACACAGCTCTCCCTGTGTGATGTACTGTTCAGTATACACAGCACTCCCTGTGTTACACACTGTTCAGTACACACAGCTCTGCCTGTGTAACATACTGTTCAGTATACACAGTTCTCCCTGTGTGACATGCTGTTCAGTACACACAGCTCTCCCTGTGCAACACACCGTTCAATACGCAGAGCTCTCCCTGTGTAACACACACTGTTCAGTACACACAGATCTGCCTGCGTAACATACTGTTCAATACACACAGCTCTCCCTCTGTGACACACTGTTCAGTACAAACAGCTCTCCCTGAGTGACACACTGTTCAGTGCACACAGCTCTCCCTAAGTGACACAATGTTCAGTACACACAGCTCTCCCTTGTGACACACTGTTCAGTACACACCGCTCTCCCGGTGTAACACACTGTTCAGTACACACAGCTCTCCCTGTGTGACACTCTGTTCAGTATACACATCTCTCCCTGTGTGTCACAGTGTTCAGTACACACAGCTCTCCCTGTGTGACACACTGTTCAGTACACACAGCTCTCCCTGTGTGATTCTCTGTTCAGTACACACATCTCTCACTGTGTAACACACTGTTCAGTACACACAGCGCTCCCTGTGTGACACAATGTTCAGTACATACAGCTCTCCCTGTGTGACACACTGTTCAATACATACAGCTCCCCCTGTGTGACACACTGTTCAGTACACACAGTTGTCCCGATCTGGCACACTGTTCAGTACACACAGCTCTCCCCGTGTGACACACTGTTCAGTACACACATCTCTCTTTGTGTGACACACTGTTCAGTACACACAGCTCTCCCTCTGTGACACAATTTTCAGTGCACACAGCTCCCCCTGTGTAACACACTGTTCAGTACACACAGCTCTCCCTGTGTTAAACACTGTTCAGTACACACAGCTCTCCCTGTGTGACACACTGTTCAGTACACACAGCTCGCCCTGTGTGACACACTGTTCAGTACACACTGCTCCCCCTGTGTAACACACTGTTCAGTACACACAGCTCTCCATGTGTGACACACTGTTCAGTACACACAGCTCTCCCTGTGTAATGCACACTGTTCAGTACATCAGCTCTCCCTGTGTCACACACTGTACAGTACACACAGCTCTCCCTGTGTGACACACTGTTCAGTACACACAGCTCTCCTTGTGTGACACACTGTTCAGTATACACATCTCTCCCTCTGTGACGCACTGTTCAGTACACACAGCTCTCCCTGTGTAACGCATACTGTTCAGTACATACATCTCTCCCTGTGTAACACACTGTACAGTACACACAGCTCTCCCTGTGTGACACACTGTTCAGTACACACAGCTCTCCCTGTGTGACACACTGTTCAGTACACACAGCTCTCCCTCTGTGACGCACTGTTCAGTACACACAGCTCTCCCTGTGTAACACACTGTTTAGTACACAAAGCTCTCCCTGTGTAACGCACTGTTCAGTACACGCAGCTCGTCCTGTGTGACACGCTGTTCAGTACACACAGCTCTCCCTGTGTGACACACTGTTCAGTACACACAGCTCTCCCTGTGTAACACACTGTTTAGTACACAAAGCTCTCCCTGTGTAACGCACTGTTCTGTACACACAGCTCTCCCTGTGTAACACACTGTTCAGTACACACAGCTCTCCCTGTGTGACACACTGTTCAGTACACACAGCTCTCCCTGTGCAACGCAAACTGTCCAGTACATCAGCTCTCCCTGTGCAACACACTGCTCAATACATGCAGCTCTTCCTGTGTAACACACTGTTCAGTGCACACAGCTCTCCCTGTGTGACACACTGTTCAGTATACACAGCTCTCCCTGGGTAACACACTGTTCAGTGCACACAGCTCTCCCTGTGTGACACATTGTTCAGTACACACAGCTCTACCTGTGTAACACAATGTTCAGTACAAACAGCTTTCCCTCTGTGACACACTGTTCAGTACACACATCTCACCCTGTGTGACACACTGTTCAGTACACACAGCTCTCCCTGTGTAACATACTGTTCAGTATACACAGTTCTCCCTGTGTGACATGCTGTTCAGTACACACAGCTCTCCCTGTGCAACACACCGTTCAATACGCAGAGCTCTCCCTGTGTAACACACACTGTTCAGTACACACAGATCTGCCTGCGTAACATACTGTTCAATACACACAGCTCTCCCTCTGTGACACACTTTTCAGTACAAACAGCTCTCCCTGAGTGACACACTGTTCAGTGCACACAGCTCTCCCTAAGTGACACAATGTTCAGTACACACAGCTCTCCCTGTGTGACACACTGTTCAGTACACACCGCTCTCCCGGTGTAACACACTATTCAGTACACACAGCTCTCCCTGTGTGACACTCTGTTCAGTATACACATCTCTCCCTGTTTGTCACAGTGTTCAGTACACACAGCTCTCCCTGTGTGACACACTGTTCAGTACACACAGCTCTCCCTGTGTGATTCTCTGTTCAGTACACACATCTCTCACTGTGTAACACACTGTTCAGTACACACAGCTCTCCCTGTGTGACACAATGTTCAGTACATACAGCTCTCCCTGTGTGACACACTGTTCAATACACACAGCTCCCCCTGTGTGACACACTGTTCAGTACACACAGTTGTCCCGATCTGGCACACTGTTCAGTACACACAGCTCTCCCCGTGTGACACACTGTTCAGTACACACATCTCTCTTTGTGTGACACACTGTTCAGTACACACAGCTCTCCCTCTGTGACACAATTTTCAGTGCACACAGCTCCCCCTGTGTAACACACTGTTCAGTACACACAGCTCTCCCTGTGTTACACACTGTTCAGTACACACAGCTCTCCCTGTGTGACACACTGTTCAGTACAAACAGCTCTCCCTGTGTGACACACTGTTCCGTACACACAGCTCTCCCTCTGTGACACACTGTTCATTAAACACAGCTGTCCCTCTGTGACACACTGTTCAGTACACACCGCTCTCCCTGAGTGACACACTGTTCAGTACACGCAGCTCTCCTGTGTAACACACTGTTCAGTACACACATCTCTCCCTGTCTAACACACTGTTCAGTACACACATCTCTCCATGTGTAACACACTGTTCAGTACACACAGCTCTCCCTATGTGACACACTGTTCATTACACACAGCTCTCCCTATGTGACACACTGTTCAGTACACACAGATCTCCCTGTGTATCACACTGTTCAGTACACTCAGCTCTCCCTATGTGACACACTGTTCAGTACAAACAGCTCTCCCTGTGTGACACACTGTTCAGTATACATAGCTCGCCCTGTGTGACAGAATGTTCAGTACACACAGCTCTCCCTGTGTAACAGACTGTTCAGTACACACAGCTCTCCCTGTGTGACACACTGTTCAGTACACACATCTCTGCCTGAGTAACACACTGTTCAGTACATACTGCTCTCCCTGTGTGACACACTGTTCAGCACACACAGCTCTCCCTGTGTAACGCACACTGTTCAGTACATACAGCTCTCCCTGTGTAACACACTGTACAGTACACACAGCTCTCCCTGTGTGACACACTGTTCAGTACACACAGCTCTCCCTGTGTGACACACTGTTCAGTACACACAGCTCTCCCTCTGTGACGCACTGTTCAGTACACACAGCTCTCCCTGTGTAACACACTGTTCAGTACACACAGCTCTCCCTGTGTAACGCACTGTTCAGTACACACAGCTCGCAGTGTGTGACACACTGTTCAGTACACACAGCTCTCCCTGTGTAATACACTGTTCAGTACACGCAGCTCTCCCTGTGTGACACACTGTTCAGTACACACAGCTCTCCCTGTGTAACGCACACTGTTCAGTACATCAGCTCTCCCTGTGTAACACACTGTACAGTACACACAGCTCTCCCTGTGTGACACACTGTTCAGTACACACAGCTCTCCCTGTGTGACACACTGTTCAGTACACACAGCTCTCCCTGTGTAACACACTGTACAGTACACACAGCTCTCCCTGACTGACACACTGTTCAGTACACACATCTCTCCCTGTGTGACACACTGTTCAGTACACACAGCTCTCCCTCTGTGACGCACTGTTCAGTACACACAGCTCTCCCTGTGTAACACACTGTTCAGTACACACGGCTCTCCCTCTGTGACGCACTGTTCAGTACACACAGCTCTCCGTGTGTGACACACTGTTCAGTACACACAGCTCTCCCTGTGTTACATACTGTTCAGTACACACAGCTCTCCCTGTGTGACACACTGTTCAGTACACACAGCTCTCCCGGTGTAACACACACTGTTCAGTATACACAGCTCTCCCTTTGTGACATACAGTTCAGTACACACAGCTCTCTCTGTGTAACACACTGTTCATTGCACACAGCTCTCCCTCTGTGACACACTGTTCTGTACACACAACTCTCCCTGTGTAACACACTGTTCAGTACACACAGCTCTCCCTATGTGACAGACTGTTCAGTACACACAGCTCTCCCTGTGTAACACACACTGTTCAGTACACACAGCTCCCCCTGTGTGACACACTGTTCAGTACACACTGCTCTCCCTGTGTAATGCACACTGTTCAGTACATACAGCACTCCCTGTGTGACATACTGTGCTGTACACACATCTCTCCCTGTGTGACACACTTTTCAGTACACACAGCTCTCCGTGTGTGACACACTGTTCGGTACACACAGCTCTCCCTGTGTGCCATACTGTTCAGTACACACAGCTCTCCATGTGTAACACACTGTTCAGTACACACAGCTCCCCCTCTATGACACACAGTTCAGTACACACAGCTCTACCTCTGTGACACACAGTTCAGTAGTCACAGATCTCCGTGTGCAACACACTGTTCAATTCATGCAGCTCTCCCTGTGTGACACACTGTTCGGTACACACAGCTCTCCCTGTGTGACACACTGTTCAGTACACACAGCTCTCCCTGTGTGACACACTGTTCAGTACACACATCTCTCCCTGTGTAACACACTGTTCAGTACATACAGCTCTCCCTGTGTGACACACTGTTCAGTACACACAGCTCTCCCTGTGTAACGCACACTGTTCATTACATACAGCTCTCCCTGTGTAACACACTGTACAGTACACACAGCTCTCCCTGTGCGACACACTGTTCAGTACACACAGCTCTCCCTGTGTGACACACTGTTCAGTACACACAGCTTTCCCTCTGTGACGCACTGTTCAGTACACACAGCTCTCCCTGTGTAACACACTGTTCAGTACACACAGCTCTCCCTGTGTGACACACTGTTCAGTACACACAGCTCTCCCTGTGTAACGCAAACTGTCCAGTACATCAGCTCTCCCTGTGTAACACACTGTACAGTACACACAGCTCTCCCTGTGTGACACACTGTTCAGTACACACAGCTCGCCCTGTGTGACACACTGTTCAGTACACACAGCTCTCCCTGTGTAACACACTGTTCAGTACACACAGCTCTCCCTGTGTGACACACTGTTCAGTACACACAGCTCTCCCTGTGTAACGCACACTGTTCAGTACATCAGCTCTCCCTGTGTCACACACTGTACAGTACACACAGCTCTCCCTGTGTGACACACTGTTCAGTACACACAGCTCTCCTTGTGTGACACACTGTTCAGTATACACATCTCTCCCTCTGTGACGCACTGTTCAGTACACACAGCTCTCCCTGTGTAACGCACACTGTTCAGTACATACATCTCTCCCTGTGTAACACACTGTACAGTACACACAGCTCTCCCTGTGTGACACACTGTTCATTAAACACAGCTGCCCCTCTGTGACACACTGTTCAGTACACACCGCTCTCCCTGAGTGACACACTGTTCAGTACACGCAGCTCTCCCTGTGTAACACACTGTTCAGTACACACATCTCTCCCTGTCTAACACACTGTTCAGTACACACATCTCTCCATGTGTAACACACTGTTCAGTACACACAGCTCTCCCTATGTGACACACTGTTCATTACACACAGCTCTCCCTATGTGACACACTGTTCAGTACACACAGATCTCCCTGTGTATCACACTGTTCAGTACACTCAGCTCTCCCTATGTGACACACTGTTCAGTACACACAGCTCTCCCTGTGTGACACACTGTTCAGTATACACAGCTCGCCCTGTGTGACAGAATGTTCAGTACACACAGCTCTCCCTGTGTAACAGACTGTTCAGTACACACAGCTCTCCCTGTGTGACACACTGTTCAGTACACACATCTCTGCCTGTGTGACACACTGTTCAGTACATACTGCTCTCCCTGTGTGACACACTGTTCAGCACACACAGCTCTCCCTGTGTAACGCACACTGTTCAGTACATACATCTCTCCCTGTGTAACACACTGTACAGTACACACAGCTCTCCCTGTGTGACACACTGTTCAGTACACACAGCTCTCCCTGTGTGACACACTGTTCAGTACACACAGCTCTCCCTCTGTGACGCACTGTTCAGTACACACAGCTCTCCCTGTGTAACACACTGTTCAGTACACACAGCTCTCCCTGTGTAACGCACTGTTCAGTACACACAGCTCGCAGTGTGTGACACACTGTTCAGTACACACAGCTCTCCCTGTGTAATACACTGTTCAGTACACGCAGCTCTCCCTGTGTGACACACTGTTCAGTACACACAGCTCTCCCTGTGTAACGCACACTGTTCAGTACATCAGCTCTCCCTGTGTAACACACTGTACAGTACACACAGCTCTCCCTGTGTGACACACTGTTCAGTACACACAGCTCTCCCTGTGTGACACACTGTTCAGTACACACAGCTCTCCCTGTGTAACACACTGTACAGTACACACAGCTCTCCCTGACTGACACACTGTTCAGTACACACATCTCTCCCTGTGTGACACACTGTTCAGTACACACAGCTCTCCCTCTGTGACGCACTGTTCAGTACACACAGCTCTCCCTGTGTAACACACTGTTCAGTACACACGGCTCTCCCTCTGTGACGCACTGTTCAGTACACACAGCTCTCCGTGTGTGACACACTGTTCAGTACACACAGCTCTCCCTGTGTTACATACTGTTCAGTACACACAGCTCTCCCTGTGTGACACACTGTTCAGTACACACAGCTCTCCCGGTGTAACACACACTGTTCAGTATACACAGCTCTCCCTTTGTGACATACAGTTCAGTACACACAGCTCTCTCTGTGTAACACACTGTTCAGTGCACACAGCTCTCCCTCTGTGACACACTGTTCTGTACACACAACTCTCCCTGTGTAACACACTGTTCAGTACACACAGCTCTCCCTATGTGACAGACTGTTCAGTACACACAGCTCTCCCTGTGTAACACACACTGTTCAGTACACACAGCTCTCCCTGTGTGACACACTGTTCAGTACACACTGCTCTCCCTGTGTAATGCACACTGTTCAGTACATACAGCACTCCCTGTGTGACATACTGTGCTTTACACACATCTCTCCCTCTGTGCCATACTGTTCAGTACACACAACTCTCCAAGTGTAACACACTGTTCAGTACACACAGCTCCCCCTCTATGACACACAGTTCAGTACACACAGCTCTACCTCTGTGACACACAGTTCAGTAGTCACAGATCTCCGTGTGCAACACACTGTTCAATTCATGCAGCTCTCCCTGTGTGACACACTGTTCGGTACACACAGCTCTCCCTGTGTGACACACTGTTCAGTACACACAGCTCTCCCTGTGTGACACACTGTTCAGTACACACATCTCTCCCTGTGTAACACAGTGTTCAGTACATACAGCTCTCCCTGTGTGACACACTGTTCAGTACACACAGCTCTCCCTGTGTAACGCACACTGTTCATTACATACAGCTCTCCCTGTGTAACACACTGTACAGTACACACAGCTCTCCCTGTGCGACACACTGTTCAGTACACACAGCTCTCCCTGTGTGACACACTGTTCAGTACACACAGCTTTCCCTCTGTGACGCACTGTTCAGCACACACAGCTCTCCCTGTGTAACACACTGTTCTGTACACACAACTCTCCCTGTGTAACACACTGTTCAGTACACACAGCTCTCCCTATGTGACGGACTGTTCAGTACACACAGCTCTCCCTGTGTAACACACTGTTCAGTACACACATCTCTCCCTGTCTAACACACTGTTCAGTACACACATCTCTCCATGTGTAACACACTGTTCAGTACACACAGCTCTCCCTATTTGACACACTGTTCATTACACACAGCTCTCCCTATGTGACACACAGTTCAGTACACACAGATCTCCCTGTGTATCACACTGTTCAGTACACTCAGCTCTCCCTATGTGACACACTGTTCAGTACACACAGCTCTCCCTGTGTGACACACTGTTCAGTATACACAGCTCGCCCTGTGTGACAGAATGTTCAGTACACACAGCTCTCCCTGTGTAACAGACTGTTCAGTACACACAGCTCTCCCTGTGTGGCACACTGTTCAGTACACACATCTCTGCCTGTGTAACACACTGTTCAGTACATACAGCTCTCCCCGTGTGACACACTGTTCAGCACACACAGCTCTCCCTGTGTAACGCACACTGTTCAGTACATACAGCTCTCCCTGTGTAACACACTGTACAGTACACACAGCTCTCCCTGTATGACACACTGTTCAGTACACACAGCTCTCCCTGTGTGACACACTGTTCAGGACACACAGCTCTCCCTCTGTGACGCACTGTTCAGTACACACAGCTCTCCCTGTGTAACACACTGTTCAGTACACACAGCTCTCCCTGTGTAACGCACTGTTCAGTACACACCGCTCGCAGTGTGTGACACACTGTTCAGTACACACAGCTCTCCCTGTGTAATACACTGTTCACTAAACGCAGCTCTCCCTGTGTGACACACTGTTCAGTACACACAGCTCATCTGTGTAACGCACACTGTTCAGTACATCAGCTCTCCCTGTGTAACACACTGTACAGTACACACAGCTCTCCCTGTGTGACACACTGTTCAGTACACACAGCTCTCCCTGTGTGACACACTGTTCAGTACACACAGCTCTCCCTGTGTAACACACTGTAGAGTACACACAGCTCTCCCTGTGTGACACACTGTTCAGTACACACATCTCTCCCTGTGTGACGCACTGTTCAGTACACACAGCTCTCCCTGTGTAACACACTGTTCAGTACACACGGCTCTCCCTCTGTGACGCACTGTTCAGTACACACAGCTCTCCCTGTGTGACACACTGTTCAGTACACACAGCTCTCCCTGTGTTACATACTGTTCAGTACACACAGCTCTCCCTGTGTGACACACTGTTCAGTACACACAACTCTCCCTGTGTAACACACACTGTTCAGTATACACAGCTCTCCCTGTGTGACATACAGTTCAGTACACACAGCTCTCCCTGTGGAACACACTGTTCAGTGCACACAGCTCTCCCTCTGTGACACACTGTTCTGTACACACAACTCTCCCTGTGTAACACACTGTTCAGTACACACAGCTCGCCCTATGTGACAGACTGTTCAGTACACAAAGCTCTCCCTGTGTAACACACACTGTTCAGTACACACAGCTCTCCCTGTGTGACACACTGTTCAGTACACACTGCTCTCCCTGTGTAATGCACACTGTTCAGTACATACAGCACTCCCTGTGTGACATACTGTGCTGTACACACATCTCTCCCTGTGTGACACACTTTTCAGTACACACAGCTCTCCGTGTGTGACACACTGTTCGGTACACACAGCTCTCCCTGTGTGCCATACTGTTCAGTACACACAGCTCTCCATGTGTAACACACTGTTCAGTACACAGAGCTCCCCCTCTGTGACACACAGTTCAGTACACACAGCTCTCCCTCTGTGACACACAGTTCAGTAGTCACAGATCTCCGTGTGCAACACACTGTTCAATTCATGCAGCTCCTCCTGTGTGACACACTGTTCAGTACACACAGCTCTCCCTGTGTGACACACTGTTCAGTACACACAGCTCTCCCTGTGTGACACACTGTTCAGTACACACATCTCTCCCTGTGTAACACACTGTTCAGTACATACAGCTCTCCCTGTGTGACACACTGTTCAGTACACACAGCTCTCCCTGTGTAACGCACACTGTTCATTACATACAGCTCTCCCTGGGTAACATACTGTACAGTACACACAGCTCTCCCTGTGTGACACACTGTTCAGTACACACAGCTCTCCCTGTGTGACACACTGTTCAGTACACACAGCTCTCCCTCTGTGACGCACTGTTCAGTAGACACAGCTCTCCCTGTGTAACACAATGTTTAGTACACACAGCTCTCCCTGTGTAACGCACTGTTCAGTACACACAGCTCGCCCTGTGTGACACACTGTTCAGTACACACAGCTCTCCCTGTGTAACACACTGTTCAGTACACACAGCTCTCCCAGTGTGACACACTGTTCAGTACACACAGCTCTCCCTGTGTAACGCAAACTGTCCAGTACATCAGCTCTCCCTGTGTAACACACTGTACAGTACACACAGCTCTCCCTGTGTGACACACTGTTCAGTACACACAGCTCGCCCTGTGTGACACACTGTTCAGTACACACAGCTCTCCCTGTGTAACACACTGTTCAGTACACACAGCTCTCCCTGTGTGACACACTGTTCAGTACACACAGCTCTCCCTGTGTAACGCACACTGTTCAGTACATCAGCTCTCCCTGTGTCACACACTGTACAGTACACACAGCTCTCCCTGTGTGACACACTGTTTAGTACACACAGCTCTCCTTGTGTGACACACTGTTCAGTATACACATCTCTCCCTCTGTGACGCACTGTTCAGTACATACATCTCTCCCTGTGTAACACACTGTACAGTACACACAGCTCTCCCTGTGTGACACACTGTTCAGTACTCACAGCTCTCCCTGTGTGACACATTGTTCAGTACACACAGCTCTCCCTCTGTGACGCACTGTTCAGTACACACAGCTCTCCCTGTGTAACACACTGTTTAGTACACAAAGCTCTCCCTGTGTAACGCACTGTTCAGTACACACAGCTCGCCCTGTGTGACACACTGTTCAGTACACACAGCTCTCCCTGTGTAACACACTGTTCAGTACACACAGCTCTCCCTGTGTGACACACTGTTCAGTACACACAGCTCTCCCTGTGTAACGCAAACTGTCCAGTACATCAGCTCTCCCTGTGTAACACACTGTACAATACACACAGCTCTCCCTGTGTGACACAGTGTTCAGTACACACAGCTCGCCCTGTGTGACACACTGTTCAGTACACACAGCTCTCCCTGTGTAACACACTGTTCAGTACACACAGCTCTCCCTGTGTGACACACTGTTCAGTACACAAAGCTCTCCCTGTGTAATGCACACTGTTCAGTACATCAGCTCTCCCTGTGTCACACACTGTACAGTACAGACAGCTCTCCCTGTGTGACACACTGTTCAGTACACACAGCTCTCCTTGTGTGACACACTGTTCAGTATACACATCTCTCCCTCTGTGACGCACTGTTCAGTACACACAGCTCTCCCTGTGTAACGCACACTGTTCAGTACATACAGCTCTCCCTGTGTAACACACTGTACAGTACACACAGCTCTCCCTGTGTGACACACTGTTCAGTACACACATCTCTCCCTGTGTGACACACTGTTCAGTACACACAGCCCTCCCTGTGTAACACACTGTTCAGTACACTAAGCTCTCCCTCTGTGACGCACTGTTCAGTACACACAGCTCTCCCTGTGTGACATACTGTTCAGTACACACATCTCTCCCTGTGTGGCACACTGTTCAGTACACACAGCTCTCCGTGTGTGACACACTGTTCAGTAATCACAGCTCTCCCTGTGTTACATACTGGTCAGTACACACAGCTCTCCCTGTGTGACACACTGTTCAGTACACACAGCTCTCCCTGTGTAACACACACTGTTCAGTATACACAGCTCTCCCTGTGTGACATACAGTTCAGTACACACAGCTCTCCCTGTGTAACACACTGTTTAGTGCACACAGCTCTCCCTCTGTGACACACTGTTCTGTACACACAGCTCTCCCTGTGTAACACACTGTTCAGTACACACAGCTCTCCCTATGTGACACACTGTTCAGTACACACAGCTCTCCCTGTGTGACACACACTGTTCAGTACACAAAGCTCTCCCTGTGTGACACACTGTTCAGTACACACTGCTCTCCCTATGTAACGCACACTGTTCAGTACATACAGCTCTCCCTGTGTGACATACTGTGCTGTACACACATCTCTCCCTGTGTGACACACTGTTCAGTACACACAGCTCTCCCTGTGTGACACACTGTTCAGTACACACAGCTCTCCCTCTGTGACGCACTGTTCAGTACACACAGCTCGCCCTGTGTAACACACTGTTCCGTTCACACAGCTCTCCCTGTGTAACACACTGTACAGTACACACAGCGCTCCCTGTGTGACACACTGTTCAGTACACACAGCTCGCCCTGTGTGACACACTGTTCAGTACACACAGCTCACCCTGTGTAACGCACACTGTTCAGTACATCAGCTCTCCCTGTGTCACACACTGTACAGTAAACACAGCTCTCCCTGTGTGACACACTGTTCAGTACACACAGCTCTCCCTCTGTGACGCACTGTTCAGTACACACAGCTCTCCCTGTGTAACACACTGTTTAGTACACACAGCTCTCCCTGTGTAACGCACTGTTCAGTACACACAGCTCGCCCTGTGTGACACACTGTTCAGTACACACAGCTCTCCCTGTGTAACACACTGTTCAGTACACACAACTCTCCCTGTGTGACACACTGTTCAGTACACACAGCTCACCCTGTGTAACGCAAACTGTCCAGTACATCTGCTCTCCCTGTGTAACACACTGTACAGTACACACAGCTCTCCCTGTGTGACACACTGTTCAGTACACACAGCTCGCCCTGTGTGACACACTGTTCAGTACACACAGCTCTCCCTGTGTAACACACTGTTCAGTACACACAGCTCTCCCTGTGTGACACACTGTTCAGTACACACAGCTCTCCCTGTGTAACGCACACTGTTCAGTACATCAGCTCTCCCTGTGTCACACACTGTACAGTACAGATAGCTCTCCCTGTGTGACACACTGTTCAGTACACACAGCTCTCCTTGTGTGACACACTGTTCAGTATACACATCTCTCCCTCTGTGACGCACTGTTCAGTACACACAGCTCTCCCTGTGTAACGCACACTGTTCAGTACACACATCTCTCCCTGTGTGACACACTGTTCAGTACACACAGCCCTCCCTGTGTAACACACTGTTCAGTACACTAAGCTCTCCCTCTGTAACGCACTGTTCAGTACACACAGCTCTCCCTGTGTGACATACTGTTCAGTACACACATCTCTCCCTGTGTGGCACACTGTTCAGTACACACTGCTCTCCGTGTGTGACACACTGTTCAGTAATCACAGCTCTCCCTGTGTTACATACTGGTCAGTACACACAGCTCTCCCTGTGTGACACACTGTTCAGTACACACAGCTCTCCCTGTGTAACACACACTGTTCAGTATACACAGCTCTCCCTGTGTGACATACAGTTCAGTACACACAGCTCTCCCTGTGTAACACACTGTACAGTGCACACAGCTCTCCCTCTGTGACTCACTGTTCTGTACACACAGCTCTCCCTGTGTAACACACTGTTCAGTACACACAGCTCTCCCTATGTGACACACTGTTCAGTACACACAGCTCGCCCTGTGTAACACACACTGTTCAGTACACACAGCTCTCCCTGTGTGACACACTGTTCAGTACACACTGCTCTCCCTGTGTAACGCACACCGTTCAGTACATACAGCTCTCCCTGTGTGACATACTGTGCTGTACACACATCTCTGCCTGTGTGACACACTGTTGAGTACACACAGCTCTCCCTGTGTGACACACTGTTGAGTACACACAGCTCTCCCTCTGTGATGCACTGTTCAGTACACACAGCTCTCCCTGTGTAACACACTGTTCAGTACACAAAGCTCTCCCTGTGTAACTCACTGTTCAGTACACACAGCTCTCCCTGTGTGACACACTGTTCAGTACACACAGCTCTCCCTGTGTAACGCACACTGTTCAGTACATACAGCTCTCCCTGTGTAACACACTGTACAGTACACACATCTCTCCCTGTGTGACACTCTGTTCAGTACACACAGCTCTCCCTGTGTAACACACTGTTCAGTACACACAGCTCTCCCTGTGTGACACACTGTTCAGTACACACAGCTCTCCCTGTGTAACACACTGTTCAGTACACACAGCTCTCCCTCTGTGACGTACTGATCAGTACACGCAGCTCTCCCTGTGTAACACACTGTTCAGTACATACAGCTCTCCCTGTGTAACACTCTGTTCGGTACACACAGCTTTCCCTGTGTAACACTCTGTTCGGTACACACAGCTCTCCCTGTGTGACACACTGTTCAGTATACACATCTCGCCCTGTGTGACACACTGTTCAGTACACACAGCTCTCCCTGTGTGACACACTGTTCAGTACACACAGCTCTCCCTGTGTGACACACTGTTCAGTACACACATCTATCCCTGTGTAACACACTGTTCAGTACATACAGCTCTCCCTGTGTGACACACTCTTCAGTACACACAGCTCTCCCTGTGTAAGGCACACTGTTCAGTATACACAGCTTTCCCTGTGTAACACTCTGTTCGGTACACACAGCTCTCCGTGTGTGACACACTGTTCAGTACACACAGCTCTCCCTGTGTTACATACTGTTCAGTACACACAGCTCTCCCTGTGTGACACACTGTTCAGTACACACATCTCTCCCTGTGTAACACACACTGTTCAGTATACACAGCTCTCCCTGTGTGACATACAGTTCAGTACAGACAGCTCTCCCTGTGTAACACACTGTTCAGTGCACACAGCTCTCCCTCTGTGACACACTGTTCTGTACACACAGCTCTCCCTGTGTAACACACTGTTCAGTACACACAGCTCTCCCTATGTGACACACTGTTCAGTACACACAGCTCTCCC
Source organism: Isurus oxyrinchus (assembly GCA_026770705.1). Classification (NCBI taxonomy): domain Eukaryota; kingdom Metazoa; phylum Chordata; class Chondrichthyes; order Lamniformes; family Lamnidae; genus Isurus; species Isurus oxyrinchus. Next base: position 773,575 of record JANJGN010000019.1, read on the forward strand.
TGTGTAACACTCACTGTTCAGTACACACAGCTCTCCCTGTGTGACACACTGTTCAGTACACACAGCTCTCCCTGTGTAACGCACACTGTTCAGTACATACAGCTCTCCGTGTGTGACATACTGTGCTGTACACACAGCTCTCCATGTGTAACACACTGTTCAGTACACACAGCTCTCCCTCTGTGACACACAGTTCAGTACACACAGCTCTCCCTGTGCAACACACTGTTCAATTCATGCATCTCTCCCTGTGTAACACACTGTTCAGTATACACAGCTTTCCCTGTGTAACACTCTGTTCGGTACACACAGCTCTCCCTGTGTGACACACTGTTCAGTATACACATCTCGCCCTGTGTGACACACTGTTCAGTACACACAGCTCTCCCTGTGTGACACACTGTTCAGTACACACAGCTCTCCCTGTGTGACACACTGTTCAGTACACACATCTCTCCCTGTGTAACACACTGTTCAGTACATACAGCTCTCCCTGTGTGACACACTGTTCAGTACACACAGCTCTCCCTGTGTAACGCACACTGTTCAGTACATACAGCTCTCCCTGTGTAACACACTGTACAGTACACACAGCTCTCCCTGTGTGACACACTGTTCAGTACACACAGCTCTCCCTGTGTGACACACTGTTCAGTACACACAGCTCTCCCTCTGTGACGCACTGTTCAGTACACACAGCTCTCCCTGTGTAACACACTGTTTAGTACACACAGCTCTCCCTGTGTAACGCACTGTTCAGTACACACAGCTCTCCCTGTGTAACACACTGTTCAGTACACACAGCTCTCCCTGTGTTACACACTGTTCAGTACACATAGCTCTCCCTCTGTAAAGCAAAGTGTTCAGTACAACAGCTCTCCCTGTGTAACACACTGTACAGTACACACAGCTCTCCCTGTGTGACACACTGTTCAGTACACACAGCTCGCCCTGTGTGACACGCTGTTCAGTACACACTGCTCTCCCTGTGTAACACACTGTTCAGTACACACAGCTCTCCCTGTGTGACACACTGTTCAGTACACACAGCTCTCCCTGTGTAACGCTCACTGTTCGGTACATCAGCTCTCCCTGTGTAACACACTGTACAGTAGACACAGCTCTCCCTGTGTGACACACTGTTCAGTACACACTGCTCTCCCTGTGTGACACACTGTTCAGTATACACAGCTCTCCCTCTGTGATGCACTGTTCAGTACACACAGCTCTCCCTGTGTGACACACTGTTCCGTACACACAGCTCTCCCTGTGTGACACACTGTACAGTACACACAGCTCTCCCTGTGTGACACACTGTTCAGTACACACATCTCTCCCTGTGTGACACACTGTTCAGTACACACAGCTCTCCCTCTGTGATGCACTGTTCAGTACACACAGCTCTCCCTGTGTAACACACGGTAGAGTACACACATCTCTCCCTGTGTGACACACTGATCAGTACACACAGCTCTCCCTCTGTGACGCACTGTTGAGTACACACAGCTCTCCCTGTGTAACACACTGTTCAGTACACACAGCTCTCCCTCTGTGACGCACTGATCAGTACACACAGCTCTCCCTGTGTGACATACTGTTCAGTACACACATCTCTCCCTGTGTGGCACACTGTTCAGTACACACAGCTCTCCGTGTGTGACACACTGTTCATTACACAAAGCTCTCCCTGTGTTACATACTGTTCAGTACACACAGCTCTCCCTGTGTGACACACTGTTCAGTACACACATCTCTCCCTGTGTAACGCACACTGTTCAGTATACACAGCTCTCCCTGTGTGACATACAGTTCAGTACAGACAGCTCTCCCTGTGTAACACACTGTTCAGTGCACACAGCTCTCCCTCTGTGACACACTGTTCTGTACACACAGCTCTCCCTGTGTAACACACTGTTCAGTACACACAGCTCTCCCTATGTGACACACTGTTCAGTACACACAGCTCTCCCTGTGTAACACACACTGTTCAGTACACACAGCTCTCCCTGTGTGACACACTGTTCAGTACACACAGCTCTCCCTGTGTAACGCACACTGTTCAGTACATACAGCTCTCCCTGTGTGACATACTGTGCTGTACACACAGCTCTCCATGTGCAACACACTGTTCAGTACACGCAGCTCTCCCTCTGTGACACACAGTTCAGTACACACAGCTCTCCCTGTGCAACACACTGTTCAATTCAGGCATCTCTCCCTGTGTGACACACTGTTCAGTATACACAGCTTTCCCTGTGTAACACTCTGTTCGGTACACACAGCTCTCCCTGTGTGACACACTGTTCAGTATACACATCTCGCCCTGTGTGACACACTGTTCAGTACACACAGCTCTCCCTGTGTGACACACTGTTCAGTACACACAGCTCTCCCTGTGTGACACACTGTTCAGTACACACATCTATCCCTGTGTAACACACTGTTCAGTACATACAGCTCTCCCTGTGTGACACACTCTTCAGTACACACAGCTCTCCCTGTGTAAGGCACACTGTTCAGTATACACAGCTTTCCCTGTGTAACACTCTGTTCGGTACACACAGCTCTCCCTGTGTGACACACTGTTCAGTATACACATCTCGCCCTGTGTGACACACTGTTCAGTACACACAGCTCTCCCTGTGTGACACACTGTTCAGTACACACAGCTCTCCCTGTGTGACACACTGTTCAGTACACACATCTCTCCCTGTGTAACACACTGTTCAGTACATACAGCTCTCCCTGTGTGACACACTGTTCAGTACACACAGCTCTCCCTGTGTAACGCACACTGTTCAGTACATACAGCTCTCCCTGTGTAACACACTGTACAGTACACACAGCTCTCCCTGTGTGACACACTGTTCAGTACACACAGCTCTCCCTGTGTGACACACTGTTCAGTACACACAGCTCTCCCTCTGTGACGCACTGTTCAGTACACACAGCTCTCCCTGTGTAACACACTGTTTAGTACACACAGCTCTCCCTGTGTAACGCACTGTTCAGTACACACAGCTCTCCCTGTGTAACACACTGTTCAGTACACACAGCTCTCTCTGTGTTACACACTGTTCAGTACACATAGCTCTCCCTGTGTAAAGCAAACTGTTCAGTACATCAGCTCTCCCTGTGTAACACACTGTACAGTACACACAGCTCTCCCTGTGTGACACACTGTTCAGTACACACAGCTCGCCCTGTGTGACACACTGTTCAGTACACACTGCTCTCCCTGTGTAATACACTGTTCAGTACACACAGCTCTCCCTGTGTGACACACTGTTCAGTACACACAGCTCTCCCTGTGTAACGCTCACTGTTCGGTACATCAGCTCTCCCTGTGTAACACACTGTACAGTACACACAGCTCTCCCTGTGTGACACACTGTTCAGTACACACAGCTCTCCCTGTGTGACACACTGTTCAGTATACACATCTCTCCCTCTGTGACGCACTGTTCAGTACACACAGCTCTCCCTGTGTGACACACTGTTCCATACACACAGCTCTCCCTGTGTGACGCACACTGTTCAGTACATGCAGCTCTCCCTGTGTAACGCACTGTACAGTACACACAGCTCTCCCTGTGTGACACACTGTTCAGTACACACATCTCTCCCTGTGTGACACACTGTTCAGTACACACAGCTCTCCCTCTGTGACGCACTGTTCAGTACACACAGCTCTCCCTGTGTAACACACTGTACAGTACACACATCTCTCCCTGTGTGACACACTGATCAGTACACACAGCTCTCCCTCTGTGACGCACTGTTCAGTACACACAGCTCTCCCTGTGTAACACACTGTTCAGTACACACAGCTCTCCCTCTGTGACGCACTGATCAGTACACACAGCTCTCCCTGTGTGACATACTGTTCAGTACACACATCTCTCCCTGTGTGGCACACTGTTCAGTACACACAGCTCTCCGTGTGTGACACACTGTTCATTACACACAGCTCTCCCTGTGTTACATACTGTTCAGAACACACAGCTCTCCCTGTGTGACACACTGTTCAGTACACACATCTCTCCCTGTGTAACACACACTGTTCAGTATACACAGCTCTCCCTGTGTGACATACAGTTCAGTACAGACAGCTCTCCCTGTGTAACACACTGTTCAGTGCACACAGCTCTCCCTCTGTGACACACTGTTCTGTACACACAGCTCTCCCTGTGTAACACACTGTTCAGTACACACAGCTCTCCCTATGTGACACACTGTTCAGTACACACAGCTCTCCCTGTGTAACACACACTGTTCAGTACACACAGCTCTCCCTGTGTGACACACTGTTCAGTACACACAGCTCTCCCTGTGTAACGCACACTGTTCAGTACATACAGCTCTCCCTGTGTGACATACTGTGCTGTACACACAGCTCTCCATGTGCAACACACTGTTCAGTACACACAGCTCTCCCTCTGTGACACACAGTTCAGTACACACAGCTCTCCCTGTGCAACACACTGTTCAATTCAGGCATCTGTCCCTGTGTGACACACTGTTCAGTATACACAGCTTTCCCTGTGTAACACTCTGTTCGGTACACACAGCTCTCCCTGTGTGACACACTGTTCAGTATACACATCTTGCCCTGTGTGACACACTGTTCAGTACACACAGCTCTCCCTGTGTGACACACTGTTCAGTACACACAGCTCTCCCTGTGTGACACACTGTTCAGTACACACATCTCTCCCTGTGTAACACACTGTTCAGTACATACAGCTCTCCCTGTGTGACACACTCTTCAGTACACACAGCTCTCCCTGTGTAAGGCACACTGTTCAGTACATACAGCTCTCCCTGTGTAACACACTGTACAGTACACACAGCTCTCCCTGTGTGACACACTGTTCAGTACACACAGCTCTCCCTGTGTGACACACTGTTCAGTACACACAGCTCTCCCTCTGTGACGCACTGTTCAGTACACACAGCTCTCCCTGTGTAACACACTGTTTAGTACACACAGCTCTCCCTGTGTAAGGCACTGTTCAGTACACAAAGCTCTCCCTGTGTGACACACTGTTCAGTACACACAGCTCTCCCTGTGTAACACACTGTTCAGTACACACAGCTCTCCCTGTGTGAAACACTGTTCAGTACACATAGCTCTACCTGTGTAACACACTGTTCAGTACACACAGCTCTCCCTGTGTAACACACTGTTCAGTACACACAGCTCTCCCTGTGTGAAACACTGTTCAGTACACATAGCTCTACCTGTGTAACGCAAACTGTTCAGTACATCAGCTCTCCCTGTGTAACACACTGTACAGTACACACAGCTCTCCCTGTGTGACACACTGTTCAGTACACACAGCTCGCCCTGTGTGACACACTGTTCAGTACACACAGCTCTCCCTGTGTGACACACTGTTCAGTACACACAGCTCTCCATGTGTAACACACTGTACAGTACACACAGCTCTCCCTGTGTGACACACTGTTCAGTACACACAGCTCTCCCTGTGTAACACACTGTTCAGTACACACAGCTCTCCCTGTGTGACACACTGTTCAGTACACACAGCTCTCCCTGTGTGACAGAATGTTCAGTACACACAGCTCTCCCACTGTGACACACTGTTCAGTACAAACAGCTCTCCCTGTGTGACACACTGTTCATTACACACAGCTCTCCCTGTGTGACACATTGTTCAGTACACACAGCTCTCCTGTGCGACACGCTGTTCAGTACACACAGCTCTCCTTATGTCGCACACTGTCCAGTGCACACAGCTCTCCCTGTGTGACACACTGTTCAGTACACACAGCTCTCCCTGTGTGACACACTGTTCAGTACACACAGCTCTCCCTGTGTGACACACTGTTCAGTACACACAGCTCTCCCTGTGTGACACACTGTTCAGTACACACAGATCTCCCAGTGTAACACACTATTCAGTACAGACAGCTCTCCCTGTGTAACACACTGTTCAGTACCACAGCTCTCCCTCTGTGACACACTGTTCAGTACAAACAGCTCTCCCTGTGTGACACACTGTTCAGTACACACAGCTCTTCCTGTGTAACACACTGTTCAGTACACACAGCTCTTCCTGTGTAACACACTGCTCAGTACACACAGCTCTCCCTGTGTAACACACTGTTCAGTACACACAGCTCTCCCTTTGTGACACACCGTTCAGTACACACATCTCTCCCTGTGTAACGCACTGTTCAGTACACACAGCTCTCCCTCTGTGACACACTGTTCAGTACACACAGCTCTCCCTCTGTGACGCACTGTTCAGTACACACAGCTCTCCCTGTGTAACACACTGTTCAGTACACACAGCTCTCCCTCTGTGCCACACTGTTCAGTACACACAGCTCTGTCTGTGTAACACACTGTTCAATACACACAGCTCTACCTCTGTGACACACTGTCCAGTACACACAGCTCTCCCTGTGTAACATACTGTTCATTATACACAGCTCACCCTATGCAACATTCTGTTCAGTATAAACAGCTCTCCCTGTGTGACACACTGCTCAGTACATACATCTCTCCCTGTGTAACACCCTGTTCAGTACACAGAGCTCTCCCTGTGCAACACAATGTTGAATACACACAGCTCTCACTATGTAAAGCACACTGTTCAGTACACACAGATCTGCCTGTGTAACATACTGTTCCGTATACACAGCTCTCGCAGTGTGACACACTGTTCAGTACACACAGCTCTCCCTGTGTCACTCACTGTTCAGTACACACAGCTCTGCCTGTGTGACACACTGTTCAGTACACACAGCTCTCCCTTTGTGACACATTGTTCATTATACACAGCTCACCCTGTGTGACACACTGTTCAGTATACACAGCTCTCCCTTTATGACACACTGTTCAGTACACGCAACTCTCCCTGTGTGACACACTTTTCAGTACACACAGCTCTCCCTGTGCGACACACAGTTCAGTATACACAGATCACCCTGTGTGACACTTACAGTTCAGTACACACAGCTCCCCCTGCGTGACACACTGTTCCGTAAAAACACAGCTCTCCCTTTGTGACACACTGTTCAGTACACACAGCTCTCCCTGTGTAACGCACACTGTTCAGTACATCAGCTCTGCCTGTGTAACACACTGTACAGTACACACAGCTCTCCCTGTGTGACACACTGTTCAGTACACACAGCTCTCCCTGTGTGACACACTGTTCAGTACACACAGCTCTCCCTGTGTAACGCACACTGTTCAGTACATACAGCTCTCCCTGTGTGACATACTGTGCTGTACACACATCTCTCCCTGTGTGACACACTGCTCAGTACACACAGCTCTCCGTGTGTGACACACTGTTCGGTACACACAGCTCTCCCTGTGTGACATACTGTTCAGTACACACAGCTCTCCATGTGTAACACACTGTTCAGTTCACACAGCTCTCCCTGTGTAACACATACTGTTCAGTACACACAGCTTTCCCTGTGTGACATACATTTCAGTACACACAGCTCTCCCTGTGTAACACACTGTTCAGTACACACAGCTCTCCCTGTGTAACACACACTGGTCAGTACACACAGCTTTCCCTGTGTGACATACAGTTCAGTACACACAGCTCTCCCTATGTAACACACTGTTCAGTGCACACAGCTCTCCCTGTGTAACACACTGTTCAGTACACACAGCTCTTCCTGTGTGACACACTGTTTAGTACACACAGCTCTCCCTCTGTAACACACCCTGTTTAGTACACACAGCTCTCCCTGTGTAACACACACTGTTCATTATACACAGCACTCCTGTGTAACACATTGTTCAGTACACACAGCTCTTCCTGTGTAACACACTGTTCAGTACGCACAGCTCTCCCTGTGTGACACACTGTTCAGTACACACAGCTCTCCCTGTGTGACACACTGTTCAGTACACACAGCTATCCCTGTGTGACACACTGTTCAGTACACACAGCTCTCCCTGTGTGACACACTGTTCAGTACACACAGCTCTCCCTGTGTAACACACTGTTCAGTTCACACAGCCCTCCCTCTGAGACACACTGTTCAATACACACAGCTCTCCCTGTGTGATACACTGTTCAGTACACACAGCTGTCCCTGTGTAACACACTGTTCAGTACACGCAGCTCTTCCTGTGTGACACACTGTTCTGTACACAGAGCTCTCCCTGTGTGACACACTGTTCAGTATACACAGCTCTCCCTGTGTAACACACTGTTCAGAACACACAGCTCTCCCTGTGTTACACACTGTTCAGTACACACAGCTCTCTCTGTGTAACACACTGTTCAGTACACACATCTCTCCCTGTGTAACACACTGTTCAGTACACACAGCTCTCCCACTGTGACACATTGTTCAGTACACACAGCTGTCCCTCTGTGACGCACTGTTCAGTATACACAGCTCTCCCTGTGTAACACACTGTTCAGTACACACAGCTCTCCCTGTGTAACACACTGTTCAGTACACACAGCTCTCCCTCTGTGACGCACTGTTCAGTACACACGGCTCTCCCTTTGTAACACACTGTTCAGTACACACAGCTCTCCCTCTGTGACACACTGTTCAGTACACACAACTCTCCCTGTGTGACACACTGTTCAGTACACACAGCTCTCCCTGTGTGACACACTATTCAGTACACACAGATCTCCCTCTGTAACAAACTGTTCAGTACACACAGCTCTCCCTGTGTAACACACTGTTCAGTACACACAGCTCTCCCTCTGACACACTGTTCAGTACAAACAGCTCTCCCTGTGTGACACACTGTTCAGTACACACAGCTCTTCCTGTGTAACACACTGTTCAGTACACACAGCTCTTCCTGTGTAACACACTGTTCAGTACACACAGCTCTCCCTGTGTTACACACTGTTCAGTACACACAGATCTCCCTGTGTAACACACTGTTCAGTACACACAGCTCTCCCTCTGTGACACACTGTTCAGTACACACAGCTCTCCCTCTGTGACACACTGTTCAGTACACACATCTCTCCCTCTGTGACACACTGATCAGTACACACATCTCTCCCTCTGTGACACACTGTTCAGTACACACATCTCTCCCTGTGTAACACACTGTTCAGTACACACAGCTCTCCCTCTGTGACACACTGTTCAGTACACACAGCTCTCCCTGTGTGACACACTGGTCAGTACACACAGCTCTCCCTCTGTGACACACTGTTCAGTACACACAGCTCTCCCTCTGTGACACACTGTTCAGTACACACAGCTCTGTCTGTGTAACACACTGTTCAATACACACGGCTCTCCCTCTGTGATACACTGTTCAGTACACACAGCTCTCCCTGTGTAACATACTGTTCATTATACACAGCTCACCCTGTGCAACATACTGTTCAGTATAAACAGCTCTCCCTGTGTGACACACTGCTCAGTACACACATCTCTCCCTGTGTAACACACTGTTCAGTACACACAGCTCTCCCTGTGCAACACACCGTTGAATACACACAGCTCTCAATATGTAAAGCACACTGTTCAGTACACACAGATCTGCCTGTGTAACATACTGTTCCGTATACACAACTCTCGCAGTGTGACACACTGTTCAGTACACACAGCTCTCCCTGTGTGACTCATTGTTCAGTACACACAGCTCTCCCTGTGTGACACACTGTTCAGTACACACAGCTCACCCTGTGTGACACTTACAGTTCAGCACACACAGCTGTCCCTGTGTGACACACTGTTCAGTACACACAGCTCTCCCTGTGTGACACACTGTTCATTATACACAGCTCTCCCTGTGTGACACACTGTTCAGTACAAACAGCTCTCCTTGTGTGACACACTGTTCAGTACACACAGCTCTCCCTGTGTGACACTTACAGTTCAGTACACACAGCTACCCCTGTGTGACACACTGTTCCGTAAAAACACAGTTCTCCCTTTGGGACACACTGTTCAGTATACACAGCTCTCCCTGTGTGACACACTGATCAGTAAATACAGCTCTCCCTGTGTACATACTGTTCAGTATAGACAGCTCACCCTGTGCAACATACTGTTCAGTATACACAGCTCTCCCTGTGTTGCATGCTGTTCAGTGCACACAGCTCTCCCTGTGCAACACACCGTTCAATACACACAGCTCTCCCTGTGTAACACACACTGTTCAGTACACACAGATCTGCCTGTGTAACATACTGTTCAGTATACACAGCTCTCGCTGTGTGACACACTGTTCAGTACACACAGCTCTGCCTGTGTAACATACTGTTCAATACACACAGCTCTCCCTCTGTGACACACTGTTCAGTACACACAGCTCTCCCTGTGTACATACTGTTCAGTATAGACAGCTCACCCTGTGCAACATACTGTTCAGTATACACAGCTCTCCCTGTGTGACATGCTGTTCAGTGCACACAGCTCTCCCTGTGCAACACACCGTTCAATACACACAGCTCTCCCTGTGTAACACACACTGTTCAGTACACACAGATCTGCCTGTGTAACATACTGATCAGTATACACAGCTCTCGCTGTGTGACACACTGTTTAATACACACAGCTCTGCCTGTGTAACATACTGTTCAATACTCACAGCTCTCCCTCTGTGACACACTGTTCAGTACACACAGCTCTCCCTGTGTGACACACTGTTCAGTACACACAGCTCTCCCTATGTGACACAATGGTCAGTACACACAGCTCTCCCTGTGTGACACACTGTTCAGTACACACAGCTCTCCCTCTGTGACACACTGTTCAGTACACACAGCTCTCCCTGTGTGACACACTGTTCAGTACACACAGCTCTCCCTATGTGACACAATGGTCAGTACACACAGCTGTCCCTGTGTAACACACTGTTCAGTACACACAGCTCTCCCTATGTGACACAATGGTCAGTACACACAGCTCTCCCTGTGTAACACAAACTGTTCTGTGCACACCGCTCTGTCTGTGTGACACACTGTTCAGTACACACAGCTCTCCCTCTGTGACACACTGTTCAGTACACACAGCTCTCCCTATGTGACACAATGTTCAGTAAACAAAGCTCTCCCTGTGTAACACACACTTTTCTCTACACACAGCTCTGTCTGTGTGACACACTGTTAAGTACACACAGCTCTCCATGTGTGACACACTGTTCAGTACAAACAGCTCTCCCTCTGTGACACACTGTTCAGTACACACAGCTCTCCCTGTGTGACACACTGTTCAGTACACACAGCTCTCCATGTGTGACACACTGTTCAGTACACACAGCTCTCCCTGTGTGACTCACTGTTCAGTACACACAGCTCTGCCTGTGTGACACACTGTTCAGTACACACAGCTCTCCCTGTGTGACACATTGTTCATTATACACAGCTCTCCCTGTGTGACACACTGTTCAGTACAAACAGCTCTCCCTGTGTAACACACTGTTCAGTAAACACAGCTCTCCCTTTATGACACACTGTTCAGTACACGCAGCTCTCCCTGTGTGACACACTTTTCAGTACACACAGCTCTCCCTGTGTGACACACTGTTCAGTACACACAGCTCTCCCTGTGTGACACACTGTTCAGTACACACAGATCACCCTGTGTGACACTTACAGTTCAGTACACACAGCTCCCCCTGTGTGACACACTCTTCCGTGAAAACACTGCTCTCCCTTTGTGACACACTGTTCAGTATACACAGCTCTCCCTGTGTGACACACTGTTCACTACACACAGCTCTCCCTGTGTAACACTCTGTTCAGTACACACAGCTCTCTCTGTGTAACGCACACTGTTCAGTACATCAGCTCTGCCTGTGTAACACACTGTACAGTACACACAGCTCTCCCTGTGTGACACACTGTTCAGTACACACAGCTCTCCCTCTGTGACGCACTGTTCAGTACACACAGCTCTCCCTGTGTGACACACTGTTCAGTACACACAGCTCTCCCTGTGTAACGCATACTGTTCAGTACATACAGCTCTCCCTGTGTGACATACTGTGCTGTACACACATCTCTCCCTGTGTGACACACTGCTCAGTACACACAGCTCTCCGTGTGTGACACACTGTTCGGTACACACAGCTCTCTCTGTGTGACATACTGTTCAGTACACACAGCTCTCCCTGTGTAACACACACTTTTCTCTACACACAGCTCTGTCTGCGTGACACACTGTTAAGTACAAACAGCTCCCCCTGTGTAACACACTGTTCAGTACACACTTCTCTCCCTCTGTGACACACTGCTCAGTACACACAGCACTCCCTGTGTAACACACTCTTCAGTACACACAGCTCTCCCTGTGTAACACACTGTTCAGTACACACAGCTCTGCCTGTGCGACACACTGTTCAGTACACACAGCTCTCCCTGTGTGACACATTGTTCATTATACACAGCTCACCCTGTGTGACACACTGTTCAGTACAAACAGCTCTCCCTGTGTAACACACTGTTCAGTATACACAGCTCTCCCTTTATGACACACTGTTCAGTACACGCAGCTCTCCCTGTGTGACACACTTTTCAGTACACACAGCTCTCCCTGTGTGACACACTCTTCAGTACACACAGCTCTCCCTGTGTGATACACTCTTCAGTACACACAGCTCTCCCTGTGTGACACACTGTTCAGTACACGCAGCTCTCCCTGTGTGACACACTTTTCAGTACACACAGCTCTCCCTGTGTGACACACTCTTCAGTACACACAGATCACCCTGTGTGACACACTCTTCCGTAAAAACACTGCTCTCCCTTTGTGACACACTGTTCAGTATACACAGCTCTCCCTGTGTGACACACTGTTCACTACACACAGCACTCCCTGTGTAACTCTCTGTTCAGTACACACAGCTCTCCCTATGTAACGCACACTGTTCAGTACATCAGCTCTGCCTGTGTAACACACTGTACAGTACACACAGCTCTCCCTGTGTGACACACTGTTCAGTACACACAGCTCTCCCTCTGTGACGCACTGTTCAATACACACAGCTCTCCCTGTGTAACGCACACTGTTCAGTACATACCGCTCTCCCTGTGTGACATACTGTGCTGTACACACATCTCTCCCTGTGTGACACACTGCTCAGTACACACAGCTCTCCCTGTGTAACACACTGCTCAGTACACACAGCTCTCCGTGTGTGACACACTGTTCGGTACACATAGCTCTCCCTGTGTGACATACTGTTCAGTACACACAGCTCTCCATGTGTAACACACTGTTCAGTACACACAGCTCTCCCTGTGTAACACATACTGTTCAGTACACACAGCTTTCCCTGTGTGACATACAGTTCAGTACACACAGCTCTCCCTGTGTGACATACAGTTCAGTACACACAGCTCTCCCTGTGTAACACACTGTTCAGTTCACACAACTCTCCCTCTGTGACACACTGTTCAGTACATACAGCTCTCCCTCTGTGAAACAATGTTCAGTACACACAGCTGTCCCTGTGTAACACACTGTTCAGTACACACAGCTCTTCCTGTGTGACACACTGTTCTGTGCACACAGCTCTCCCTGTGTGACACACTGTTCAGTATACACAGCTCTCCCTGTGTATCACACTGTTCAGTACACACAGCTCTCCCTGTGTTACACACTGTTCAGTACACACAGCTCTCCCTGTGTAACACACTGTTCAGTACACGCAGCTCTCCCTCTTTGACACACTGCTCAGTACACACAGCTCTCCATGTGTGACACACTGTTCAGTACACACAGCTCTCCCTGTGTAACACACTGTTCAGTACACACAGCTCTCCCTGTGTAACACACTGTTCAGTACACACAGCTCTCCCTCTGTGACGCACTGTTCAGTACACACGGCGCTCCCTTTGTAACATACTGTTCAGTACACACAGCTCTCCCTGTGTGACACACTTTTCAGTGCACACAGCTCTCCCTGTGTGACACACTGTTCAGTACACACAGCTCTCCCTGTGTGACAGAATGTTCAGTACACACAGCTCTCCCTGTGTAACACACTGTTCTGTACACGCAGCTCTCCCTCTGTGACACACTGTTCAGTACAGACATCTCTCCCTGTGTAACACACTGTTCAGTACACACAGCTCTCCCACTGTGACACACTGTTCAGTACACACAGCTCTCCCTCTGTGACGCACTGTTCAGTACACACAGCTCTCCCTGTCTAACACACTGTTCAGTACACACAGCTCACCCTGTGTGACACTTACAGTTCAGCACACACAGCTGTCCCTGTGTGACACACTGTTCAGTACACACAGCTCTCCCTGTGTGACACACTGTTCATTATACACAGCTTACCCTGTGTGACACACTGTTCAGTACAAACAGCTCTCCTTGTGTGACACACTGTTCAGTACACACAGCTCTCCCTGTGTGACACTTACAGTTCAGTACACACAGCTCCCCCTGTGTGACACACTGTTCCGTAATAAAAACAGTTCTCCCTTTGTGACACACTGTTCAGTATACACAGCTCTCCCTGTGTGACACACTGATCAGTAAATACAGCTCTCCCTGTGTACATACTGTTCAGTATAGACAGCTCACCCTGTGCAACATACTGTTCAGTATACACAGCTGTCCCTGTGTGACATGCTGTTCAGTGCACACAGCTCTCCCTGTGCAACACACCGTTCAATACACACAGCTTTCCCTGTCTAACACACACTGTTCAGTACACACAGATCTGCCTGTGTAACATACTGTTCAGTATACACAGCTCTCGCTGTGTGACACACTGTTCAGTACACACAGCTCTGCCTGTGTAACATACTGTTCAATACACACAGCTCTCCCTCTGTGACACACTGTTCAGTACACACAGCTCTCCCTGTGTACATACTGTTCAGTATAGACAGCTCACCCTGTGCAACATACTGTTCAGTATACACAGCTCTCCCTGTGTGACATGCTGTTCAGTGCACACAGCTCTCCCTGTGCAACACACCGTTCAATACACACAGCTCTCCCTGTGTAACACACACTGTTCAGTACACACAGATCTGCCTGTGTAACATACTGATCAGTATACACAGCTCTCGCTGTGTGACACACTGTTCAGTACACACAGCTCTCCCTGTGTAACGCATACTGTTCAGTACATACAGCTCTCCCTGTGTGACATACTGTGCTGTACACACATCTCTCCCTGTGTGACACACTGCTCAGTACACACAGCTCTCCGTGTGTGACACACTGTTCGGTACACACAGCTCTCTCTGTGTGACATACTGTTCAGTACACACAGCTCTCCCTGTGTAACACACA
This sequence comes from Isurus oxyrinchus, assembly GCA_026770705.1. NCBI lineage: Eukaryota > Metazoa > Chordata > Chondrichthyes > Lamniformes > Lamnidae > Isurus > Isurus oxyrinchus. The sequence continues at coordinate 788,827 of JANJGN010000019.1, forward strand.
CTTTTCTCTACACACAGCTCTGTCTGCGTGACACACTGTTAAGTACAAACAGCTCCCCCTGTGTAACACACTGTTCAGTACACACTTCTCTCCCTCTGTGACACACTGCTCAGTACACACAGCACTCCCTGTGTAACACACTCTTCAGTACACACAGCTCTCCCTGTGTAACACACTGTTCAGTACACACAGCTCTGCCTGTGCGACACACTGTTCAGTACACACAGCTCTCCCTGTGTGACACATTGTTCATTATACACAGCTCACCCTGTGTGACACACTGTTCAGTACAAACAGCTCTCCCTGTGTAACACACTGTTCAGTATACACAGCTCTCCCTTTATGACACACTGTTCAGTACACGCAGCTCTCCCTGTGTGACACACTTTTCAGTACACACAGCTCTCCCTGTGTGACACACTCTTCAGTACACACAGCTCTCCCTGTGTGATACACTCTTCAGTACACACAGCTCTCCCTGTGTGACACACTGTTCAGTACACGCAGCTCTCCCTGTGTGACACACTTTTCAGTACACACAGCTCTCCCTGTGTGACACACTCTTCAGTACACACAGATCACCCTGTGTGACACACTCTTCCGTAAAAACACTGCTCTCCCTTTGTGACACACTGTTCAGTATACACAGCTCTCCCTGTGTGACACACTGTTCACTACACACAGCACTCCCTGTGTAACTCTCTGTTCAGTACACACAGCTCTCCCTATGTAACGCACACTGTTCAGTACATCAGCTCTGCCTGTGTAACACACTGTACAGTACACACAGCTCTCCCTGTGTGACACACTGTTCAGTACACACAGCTCTCCCTCTGTGACGCACTGTTCAATACACACAGCTCTCCCTGTGTAACGCACACTGTTCAGTACATACCGCTCTCCCTGTGTGACATACTGTGCTGTACACACATCTCTCCCTGTGTGACACACTGCTCAGTACACACAGCTCTCCCTGTGTAACACACTGCTCAGTACACACAGCTCTCCGTGTGTGACACACTGTTCGGTACACATAGCTCTCCCTGTGTGACATACTGTTCAGTACACACAGCTCTCCATGTGTAACACACTGTTCAGTACACACAGCTCTCCCTGTGTAACACATACTGTTCAGTACACACAGCTTTCCCTGTGTGACATACAGTTCAGTACACACAGCTCTCCCTGTGTAACACACTGTTCAGTTCACACAACTCTCCCTCTGTGACACACTGTTCAGTACATACAGCTCTCCCTCTGTGAAACAATGTTCAGTACACACAGCTGTCCCTGTGTAACACACTGTTCAGTACACACAGCTCTTCCTGTGTGACACACTGTTCTGTGCACACAGCTCTCCCTGTGTGACACACTGTTCAGTATACACAGCTCTCCCTGTGTATCACACTGTTCAGTACACACAGCTCTCCCTGTGTTACACACTGTTCAGTACACACAGCTCTCCCTGTGTAACACACTGTTCAGTACACGCAGCTCTCCCTCTTTGACACACTGCTCAGTACACACAGCTCTCCATGTGTGACACACTGTTCAGTACACACAGCTCTCCCTGTGTAACACACTGTTCAGTACACACAGCTCTCCCTGTGTAACACACTGTTCAGTACACACAGCTCTCCCTCTGTGACGCACTGTTCAGTACACACGGCGCTCCCTTTGTAACATACTGTTCAGTACACACAGCTCTCCCTGTGTGACACACTTTTCAGTACACACAGCTCTCCCTGTGTGACAGAATGTTCAGTACACACAGCTCTCCCTGTGTAACACACTGTTCTGTACACGCAGCTCTCCCTCTGTGACACACTGTTCAGTACAGACATCTCTCCCTGTGTAACACACTGTTCAGTACACACAGCTCTCCCACTGTGACACACTGTTCAGTACACACAGCTCTCCCTCTGTGACGCACTGTTCAGTACACACAGCTCTCCCTGTCTAACACACTGTTCAGTACACACAGCTCACCCTGTGTGACACTTACAGTTCAGCACACACAGCTGTCCCTGTGTGACACACTGTTCAGTACACACAGCTCTCCCTGTGTGACACACTGTTCATTATACACAGCTTACCCTGTGTGACACACTGTTCAGTACAAACAGCTCTCCTTGTGTGACACACTGTTCAGTACACACAGCTCTCCCTGTGTGACACTTACAGTTCAGTACACACAGCTCCCCCTGTGTGACACACTGTTCCGTAATAAAAACAGTTCTCCCTTTGTGACACACTGTTCAGTATACACAGCTCTCCCTGTGTGACACACTGTTAAGTAAATACAGCTCTCCCTGTGTACATACTGTTCAGTATAGACAGCTCACCCTGTGCAACATACTGTTCAGTATACACAGCTCTCCCTGTGTGACATGCTGTTCAGTGCACACAGCTCTCCCTGTGCAACACACCGTTCAATACACACAGCTTTCCCTGTCTAACACACACTGTTCAGTACACACAGATCTGCCTGTGTAACATACTGTTCAGTATACACAGCTCTCGCTGTGTGACACACTGTTCAGTACACACAGCTCTGCCTGTGTAACATACTGTTCAATACACACAGCTCTCCCTCTGTGACACACTGTTCAGTACACACAGCTCTCCCTGTGTACATACTGTTCAGTATAGACAGCTCACCCTGTGCAACATACTGTTCAGTATACACAGCTCTCCCTGTGTGACATGCTGTTCAGTGCACACAGCTCTCCCTGTGCAACACACCGTTCAATACACACAGCTCTCCCTGTGTAACACACACTGTTCAGTACACACAGATCTGCCTGTGTAACATACTGTTCAGTATACACAGCTCTCGCTGTGTGACACACTGTTTAATACACACAGCTCTGCCTGTGTAACATACTGTTCAATACTCACAGCTCTCCCTCTGTGACACACTGTTCAGTACACACAGCTCTCCCTATGTGACACAATGGTCAGTACACACAGCTCTCCCTGTGTGACACACTGTTCAGTACACACAGCTCTCCCTCTGTGACACACTGTTCAGTACACACAGCTCTCCCTGTGTGACACACTGTTCAGTACACACAGCCCTCCCTATGTGACACAATGGTCAGTACACACAGCCGTCCCTGTGTAACACACTGTTCAGTACACACAGCTCTCCCTATGTGACACAATGTTCAGTACACACAGCTCTCCCTGTGTAACACACACTTTTCTCTACACACAGCTCTGTCTGTGTGACACCCTGTTAAGTGCACACAGCTCTCCCTTTGTGACACACTGTTCAATACAAACAGCTCCCCCTGTGTAACACACTGTTCAGTACACACAGCTCTCCCTATGTGACACACTGCTCAGTACACACAGCTCTCCCTGTGTAACACACTGTTCAGTACACACAGCTCTCCCTGTGTGACACACTGTTCAGTACATACAGCTCTCCCTGTGTGACACACTGTTCAGTACACACAGCTCTCCATGTGTGACACACTGTTCAGTACACACAGCTCTCCCAGTGTAACACACTGTTCAGTACACACAGCTCTCCCTGTGTGACACACTGTTCAGTACACACAGCTCTCCCTGTGTGACACACTGTTCAGTACACACAGATCACCCTGTGTGACACTTACAGTTCAGTACACACAGCTCCCCCTGTGTGACACACTCTTCCGTAAAAACACTGCTCTCCCTTTGTGACACACTGTTCAGTATACACAGCTCTCCCTGTGTGACACACTGTTCACTACACACAGCTCTCCCTGTGTAACACTCTGTTCAGTACACACAGCTCTCTCTGTGTAACGCACACTGTTCAGTACATCAGCTCTGCTGTGTAACACACTGTACAGTACACACAGCTCTCCCTGTGTGACACGCTGTTCAGTACACACAGCTCTCCCTCTGTGACGCACTGTTCAGTACACACAGCTCTCCCTGTGTGACACACTGTTCAGTACACACAGCTCTCCCTGTGTAACGCACACTGCTCAGTACACACAGCTCTCCGTGTGTGACACACTGTTCGGTACACACAGCTCTCTCTGTGTGACATACTGTTCAGTACACACAGCTCTCCCTGTGTAACACACACTTTTCTCTACACACAGCTCTGTCTGTGTGACACACTGTTAAGTACAAACAGCTCCCCCTGTGTAACACACTGTTCAGTACACACAGCTCTCCCTCTGTGACACACTGCTCAGTACACACAGCTCTCCCTGTGTAACACACTCTTCAGTACACACAGCTCTCCCTGTGTAACACACTGTTCAGTACACACAGCTCTGCCTGTGCGACACACTGTTCAGTACACACAGCTCTCCCTGTGTGACACATTGTTCATTATACACAGCTCACCCTGTGTGACACACTGTTCAGTACAAACAGCTCTCCCTGTGTAACACACTGTTCAGTATACACAGCTCTCCCTTTATGACACACTGTTCAGTACACGCAGCTCTCCCTGTGTGACACACTTTTCAGTACACACAGCTCTCCCTGTGTGACACACTCTTCAGTACACACATCTCTCCCTGTGTGACACACTCTTCAGTACACACAGCTCTCCCTGTGTGACACACTGTTCAGTACACGCAGCTCTCCCTGTGTGACACACTTTTCAGTACACACAGCTCTCCCTGTGTGACACACTCTTCAGTACACACAGATCACCCTGTGTGACACTTGCAGTTCAGTACACACAGCTCCCCCTGTGTGACACACTCTTCCGTAAAAACACTGCTCTCCCTTTGTGACACACTGTTCAGTATACACAGCTCTCCCTGTGTGACACACTGTTCACTACACACAGCTCTCCCTGTGTAACACTCTGTTCAGTACACACAGCTCTCCCTGTGTAACGCACACTGTTCATTACATCAGCTCTGCCTGTGTAACACACTGTACAGTACACACAGCTCTCCCTGTGTGACACACTGTTCAGTACACACAGCTCTCCCTCTGTGACGCACTGTTCAGTACACACAGCTCTCCCTGTGTGACACACTGTTCAGTACACACAGCTCTCCCTGTGTAACGCACACTGTTCATTACATACCGCTCTCCCTGTGTGACATACTGTGCTGTACACACATCTCTCCCTGTGTGACACACTGCTCAGTACACACAGCTCTCCGTGTGTGACACACTGTTCGGTACACATAGCTCTCCCTGTGTGACATACTGTTCAGTACACACAGCTCTCCATGTGTAACACACTGTTCAGTACACACAGCTCTCCCTGTGTAACACATACTGTTCAGTACACACAGCTTTCCCTGTGTGACATACAGTTCAGTACACACAGCTCTCCCTGTGTGACATACAGTTCAGTACACACAGCTCTCCCTGTGTAACACACTGTTCAGTTCACACAGCTCTCCCTCTGTGACACACTGTTCAGTACATACAGCTCTCCCTCTGTGACACAATGTTCAGTACACACAGCTGTCCCTGTGTAACACACTGTTCAGTACACACAGCTCTCCCTCTGTGACGCACTGTTCAGTACACACGGCTCTCCCTTTGTAACACACTGTTCAGTACACACAGCTCTTCCTGTGTGACACACTGTTCTGTGCACACAGCTCTCCCTGTGTGACACACTGTTCAGTATACACAGCTCTCCCTGTGTATCACACTGTTCAGTACACACAGCTCTCCCTGTGTTACACACTGTTCAGTACACACAGCTCTCCCTGTGTAACACACTGTTCAGTACACGCAGCTCTCCCTCTGTGACACACTGTTCAGTACACACATCTCTCCCTGTGTAACACACTGTTCAGTACACACAGCTCTCCCTGTGTAACACACTGTTCAGTACACACAGCTCTCCCTCTGTGACGCACTGTTCAGTACACACGGCTCTCCCTTTGTAACACACTGTTCAGTACACACAGCTCTCCCTGTGTAACACACTGTTCAGTGCACACAGCTCTCCCTGTGTGACACACTGTTCAGTACACACAGCTCTCCCTGTGTGACAGAATGTTCAGTACACACAGCTCTCCCTGTGTAACACACTGTTCTGTACACGCAGCTCTCCCTCTGTGACACACTGTTCAGTACACACATCTCTCCCTGTGTAACACACTGTTCAGTACACACAGCTCTCCCACTGTGACACACTGTTCAGTACACACAGCTCTCCCTCTGTGACGCACTGTTCAGTACACACAGCTCTCCCTGTCTAACACACTGTTCAGTACACACAGCTCTCCCTGTGTAACACACTGTTCAGTACACACAGCTCTCCCTCTGTGACGCACTGTTCAGTACACACGGCTCTCCCTTTGTAACACACTGTTCAGTACACACAGCTCTCCCTGTGTGACACACTGTTCAGTACACACAGCTCTCCCTGTGTGACACACTGTTCAGTACACACAGCTCTCCCTTTGTGACAGAATGTTCAGTACCCACAGCTCTCCCTCTGTGACACACTGTTCAGTACACACAGCTCTTCCTTTGTGACACACTGTTCAGTACACACAGATCTCCCTTTGTAACACACACTGTTCAGTACAGTCATAGATTCATAACTTTAACAGCACAGAAACAGGCCCTTCGGCCCATCATGTCCGTGCCAGCCATCCATCCCCTGTCTATTCTAATCCCATTTTCCAGCACTTGGCCTGTAGCCCTGTTTGATTTAGCATTTCAAGTGTTCATCTGAATATTACTTAAATGTTGTAAATTTTACCCCCTCTCCCACCCCCTCAGGCAGTGTGTTCCAGATTCCAACAAATTCTGGGTGAAATAATTTTTCCTCAAATCCTCTCTAAACCTCCTGCCCCTTACCTTAAATCTATGCCCCCTGGTTATTGACGCCTCCACTATGGGGTAAAGTTTCTTCCTAACTACCCTACCTATGCCCCACACAATTTTGTATACCCCTATCAGGTCTCCCCACAGCCTTCTCTGCTCTAAGGAAAACAGCCTCAGCCTGTCCAGTCTCTCTTCATAACTGAAACACTCCAGCCCAGGCCATATCCTGAATCTCCTCTGCACCCTCTCCAGTGCAATCACATCCTTCCTATAATGTGGATTCCAGAACTGCACACAGTCTTCCAGCTGTGGCCTAACCAGCGTTTTATACAGTTCCAGCACAACCTCCATGCTCTTATATTCTATGCCTTGGCTAATAAAGGCAAGTATCTATCTGTGCTGCTGCCTTCAGGGATCTATGGACATGTAGACCAAGGTCCCTCTAGGTACTTCCTAGGGTCCTACCATTCATTGCGTATTCCCTTGCTGTGTTCATCCTCCCAAAATGCATCACCTCACACTTCTCAGGATTAAATTCCATTTGTCACTGCTCTGCCCATCTTACCAGCCCATCTATATCATCCTGTAATCTAAGGCTTTTCTCTTCATTGTTTACGACATCACCAAGTTTTGCGTCATCTACGAATATACCTCCTATAATCATGTCTAAATCATTAATGTACACTGCAAACGCAAAGGATCTGGCACCATCCCTGTGGTACACCACTCGTCACAGGCTTCCAATCGCAAAAACAACCTTCAACCTGCTTTCTGCCACTAAGCCAATTTTGGATCCAATTTGCCAAATTGCCCTGGATCCTATGGGCCCTTACCTTCTTGACCATTTTCCCATGCAGGACTTTGTCAAAAGCCTTACTGAAGTCCATGTAGACTACATCAACTGCACTACCCTCATCTACACAACTACTCACCTCCTCAAAAAATTCAATCAGATTTGTTAGACGTGATCTCCCCCTGACAGAGCCAGGCTGACTCTCCCTGGTTAATCCCTGCCTCCCCAAGTGGAGATTAATGCTGTCCCTCACAATATTTTCCAATAGTTTCCCTACCACTGATGTTAGACTCACTGACCTGTAATTACCTGGTTTAACCCTACTGCCCTTGTTGAATAATGGTACCACATTCACTGTCCTCTAGACCTTTGTCACCTCTCCTGTGACCAGAGAGGATTTGAAAATTAGTGTCAGAGCCCCTGCCATCTCCTCCCTTGCCTCACACAACAGCCTGGGATACATCTCATCTGGGCCTGGGGATTAGCCTGCTAAAACCATTAATACCTCCTCCCTTTCAATGCTAATTTGTTCAAGTACATCACAGACCCCTCCCTGATTTCTACACTTACATCGTCCTTCTCCATAGTGAACACAGATGAAAAGTAATCATTTAAAACCTCACCTACATCCTCCAGCTCCACACACAGATCGTCCCTTTGGTCCCTAATGGGCCCTACTCTTTCCCTGGTTATCCCCTTGCCCTTAATGTGTTTATAAAATGCCTTGGGATTTTCCTTTATCTTTGTTTTTTATGCCCCCTCATCGTTCTCCTAATTACATTTTAAGTAACATCCTGAACTTTCTATACTCCTCTAGGGCTTTCACTGCTGTGAGCCCTCAGTATCTGCCATTAGCCTCCTTTTTTCCTTATTCAATCCTGTACCTTCCTCAACATCCAGGGTTCCCTGGACTTGTTGGCCCCACCCTTCACCTTTACGGGAACATGTTGGCCCTGAACCCTCACTATTTCCTTTTTGAATGACTTCTACTGCTCTGATGGAGACCTTCCTACAAGTAGCTGCTCCCAGTCCACTTGGGCCAGGTCCTGTCTGATCATATTGAAATCAGCCTTCGTCCAATTCAGGACCTTTATTTCCGGTTCATCTTTGTCCGTTTCCATAACTACCTTAAATCTTACTGAGTTATGGTCGCTATCACCAAAATGCTCCCCCACTAACACTTCTACCACTCACTTTGTTCTCTAAAACTAGATCCAGAACTGTCCCTTCACTTGTAGGACTTTCTATATGCTGGCTGAAAAAGCTCTCCTGGGTAGATTTTAAGAATTCTGCCCCCACTAAGCCTTTTACACTAACTCTATCCCAGGTAATGTTGGGCAAGTACAATGTCCTAATATTATTACCCTATTATTTTTACCTTTCTCTAAGATTTACCTACATATATGCCCTTCTATCTCCCTCTGACTGTTTGGGGGCATATAATAAACTTTTTGCGGGTCTATTGTACACTCAATAGTACACACAGCATTCACTATGAAACACACTGTTCAGTACACACAGCTCTCCCTGTGTGACACACTGTTCAGTACACACAGCTCTCCCTGTGTGACACACTGTTCAGTACACACAGCTCTCCCTGTGTAACACAAACTGTTCAGTACACACAGCTCTCCCTGTGTGACACACTTTTCAGTATACACAGCTCTTCCTGTGTGACACACTTTTCAGTACACACAGCTCTCCCTGTGTGACACACTGTTCAGTACACACAGCTCTCCCTGTGTAACACACTGTTCAGTACACACAGCTCTCCCTGTGTAACACACACTGTTCAGTACACACAGCTCTCCCTGTGTGACACACTTTTCAGTACACACAGCTCTCCCTGTGTGACACACTGTTCAGTACACACAGCTCTTCCTGTGTGACACACTTTTCAGTACACACAGCTCTCCCTGTGTAACACACTAGTCAGTACACACAGCTCTCCCTATGTGACACACTGTTCAGTACACACAGCTCTCCCTGTGTGACACACTGTTCAGTACACACAGCTCTCCCTGTGTGACACACTGTTCAGTACACACAGCTCTCCCTGTGTGACACACTGTTCAGTACACACAGCTCTCCCTCTGTGACACACTGTTTAGTACACACAGCTCTCCCTGTGTGACACACTGTTCAGTACACTGAGCTCTCCCTGTGTGACACACTGTTCAGTACAGACAGCTCTCCCTGTGTGACACACTGTTCAGTACACACAGCTCTCCCTGTGTGACACACTTTTCAGTACACAAAGCTCTCCCTGTGTAACACACTAGTCAGTACACACAGCTCTCCCTATGTGACACACTGTTCAGTACACACAGCTCTCCCTCTGTGACACACTGTTCAGTACACTCGGCTCTCCCTGTGTGACACACTGTTCAGTACACTCAGCTCTCCCTGTGTGACACACTGTTCAGTACAGACAGCTCTCCCTGTGTGACACACTGTTCAGTACACACAGCTCTCCCTGTGTGACACACTGTTCAGTACACACAGCTCTCCCTGTGTGACACACTGTTCAGTACACACAGCTCTCCCTCTGTGACACACTGTTCAGTACACACAGCTCTCCCTGTGTGACACACTGTTCAGTACACACAGCTCTCCCTGTGTGACACACTGTTCAGTACACACAGCTCGCCCTGTGTGACACACTGTTCAGTACACACAGCTCTCCCTGTGTGACACACTGTTCAGTACACACAGCTCTCCCTGTGTAACACACTGTTCAGTACACACAGCTCTCCCTGTGTAACACACTGTTCAGTACACACAGCTCTCCCTGTGTAACACACTGTTCAGTACACACAGCTCTCCCTGTGTAACACACTGTTCAGTACACACAGCTCTCCCTGTGTGACACACTGTTCAGTGCACACAGCTCTCCCTGTGTAACACACTGTTCAGTACACACAGCTCTCCCTGTGTAACACACTGTTCAGTACACACAGCTCTCCCTGTGTAACACACTGTTCAGTACACACAGCTCTCCCTGTGCGACACACTGTTCAGTACACACAACTCTCCCTGTGTAACACACTGGTCAGTACACACAGCTCTCCCTGTGTAACACACTGTTCAGTACACACAGCTCTCCCTGTGTAACACACTGTTCAGTACATACAGCTCTCTCTGAAACAATGGGTCAAAATTTCTATGGAGTGACTATCACAGTCGGATGGCCAGTCTTCTCATTTTTACCTGCCTGCGTAGGGAGCTGCATATTTGTCTCCTGATGTTCGGAATTGGAACTAAGGTGAACTCTGCAGCTTTCCCACTCTTTGGTCTTTTCCGATTCGGGTAGCAGCGTTAGGGTGACGTGCCTCTTTAACTGCGCTCGTTGTCATAAAACAGGCAGGTTCAAATATTCAGGGAGCAGGTAAATATGTGTCGTAAGTGTGTAAGGTAAGTGTGTGCGGTTAGTGTGTGCAGTAAGTGCGTGAGCTAAGTGTGTGAGGTAAGTGTGTGAGGTAAGTGTGTGAGGTAAGTGTGTGAGGAAAGTGTGTAGGGTAAGTGTGTAAGGTAAGTGTGTAAGGTATGTGTGTGTGGTTAGTGTGTGCGGTAAGTGTGTACGGTAAGTGTGTGTGATTTGTGTGTGTGGTAAGTGTGTGTGATTCGTGTGTGTGGTAAATGTGTGAGGTAAGTGTATAAGGTAAGTGTGTGAGGTAAGTGTGTAAGGTAAGTGTGTGAGGTAAGTGTGTGAGTTAAGTGTGTAAGGTAAGTGTGTGAGGTAAGTGTGTGAGGAAAGTGTGTGAGGAAAGTGTGTAGGGTAAGTGTGTAAGGTATGTGTGTGTGGTTAGTGTGTGCGGTAAGTGTGTACGGTAAGTGTGTGTGATTTGTGTGTGTGGTAAGTGTGTGTGATTCATGTGTGTGGTAAGTATGTGAGGTAAGTGTGTAAGGTAAGTGTGTGAGGTAAGTGTGTGAGTTAAGTGTGTAAGGTAAGTGTGTGAGGTAAGTGTGTGAGGTAAGTGTGTGAGGAAAGTGTGTAGGGTAAGTGTGTAAGGTAAGTGTGTAAGGTAAGTGTGTGTGGTTAGTATGTGCGGTAAGTGTGTGCGGTAAGTGTGTAAGGTAAGTGTGTGCGGTAAGTGTGTGCAGTAAGTGTGTGAGGTAAGTGTGTGTGATTCATGTGTGCGGTAAGTGTGTGAGGTAAGTGTGTGAGGTAAGTGTGTAAGTAAGTGTGTGAGGTAAGTGTGTGAGGTAAGTGTGTGAGGAAAGTGTGTAGGATAAGTGTGTGAGGAAAGTGTGTAGGGTAAGTGTGTAGGGTAAGTGTGTAAGGTAAGTGTGTGTGGTTAGTGTGTGCGGTAAGTGTGTGAGGTAAGTGTGTGTGATTCATGTGTACAGTAAGTGTGTGAGGTAAGTGTGCGCGGTAAGTGTGCGCGGTAAGTGTGTGAGGTAAGTGTGTGTGATTAGTGTGTGCGGTAAGTGTGTAAGGTAAGTGTGTAGGGTAAGTGTGTGAGGTAAGTGTGTAAGGTAATTGTGTGCGGTTAGTGTGTGCAGTAAGTGTGTGAGGTAAGTGTGTGCGGTTAGTGTGTGAGGTAAGTGTGTGAGGTAAGTGTGTGCGGTAAGCGTGTAAGGTAAGCATGTGAGGTAAGCGAGTGATGTAATTGTGTAAGGTAAGTGTGTGTGGTTAGTGTGTGAGGTAAGTGTGTGAGGTAAGCATGTGCAGTAAGCGTGTGAAGTAAGCGTGTGCGGTAAGCATGTGAGGTAAGTGTGTGAGGTAAGTGTGTGAGGTAAGCGTGTGAGGTAAGTGTGTAAGGTAAGTGTGTGGTTAGTGTGTGAGGTAAGCGTGTGAAGTAAGTGTGTAAGGTAAGTGTGTGGTTAGTGTGTGAGGTAAGCGTGTGAGGTAAGCGTGTGAGGTAAGTGGGTATGCCGGGATTGTGGGGGGTGGTGGAGAGGGGTAGGATGGGTCTGGTTTGGGAGGGGTAGGAAGGGTCTGGTTTGGGAGGGGTAGGAAGGGTCTGGTTTGGGAGGGGTAGGATGGGTTGGGGGTGTAGGACGGGTTGTAACAGGGTGTGGGTGGGATGTGTTGGCGTTGTCAGGGGGCTCAGGGGGCCTGTTGGGGGAGTCACTGGGGGTTGGGACACAGTTGGGGTTTTGGGGGTAGTCGGGGGAGTAGTCAAGGGAGTAATCAGAGGGGGTGGGGGGTATTCGTGGGTGGAGCTGGTATTCGGGAGTGGGGTGGGGGGTTAGGTGGGGGTGGGGGTGGTTGAGTAATTAGGGGTGGGGGGTAGTTGGGAGGTGTGGGAGTGTAGTCGATGGGTCGGGGCTCTGTTGGGGGTGTTGCAATTGAGGGGGCGGGGTGTCTAATGGCGGGGTTTGTCCGGGGGGGATCGGGGCTGGATGGGTCAGTAATATATAGCCTGGAGTTAGAAATGGTTTCAATTCTTCTAACGTTTTGTGGGTACCTGTTCTGCCAAGGAAGCTGGAACCAGCTGAAGCCTCTGATTTAAATCGGAGTATTGGATGTTTCCCAGTGCAGGGTAATTAAACTTCCTGGGCAATTCCCATGCAGTCCTTGCGTGGGTGCTGTTGTGGGGGTTATTGTGGGGGTGGTGAGGGGATTGTGGGGGTGTCCAGCAAGTCTCCTGGGTACAATGTCCAGGAGGATGGAAGTTCTGGGTCAGTGTTTCTTCCTGAAACAGCCCCTTCATCCCAGGAATCAGCCCCTGGCGAAGCAGCTGCCTCCAGTGTAAGTCTGGGTTAGAGGTGACAACTCCAATTATCTCGACTCTCTGCTTCCTATTAGCTGACCTTCCAGCCAGGTTAATATTTCACCCCCAACAGCATGAATTCTGATCTAACCTTTTATGTGGCATCTTATGGAAAGCCTTTTGAAAACCCAGATACGTTACATCTACCAGTTCCCCTATATCCAGCCTGCTTGTTCCACTCTCACAGAATTCAGGTAAATCAGAGTATTGCTGAAAAAAGAGACTTGCTGTTGAAGCTTTTGGTCTTTCACTCATCAGGACAGACAGAAAAATACCAAATTTCAAAGAGAACAACAATTTATACCACAGGAGAAAAGGATGCTGATTGGTTGGCAAGTGGGCTCTGATTGGTCAAGGCATTGCCTAAGAGAATGTACCAGGGAATTATTGTCCCCCGCGTACTTGTCTAATTCTAAAAGATGCAATTTGTGGACATGTTCCTATTGTCTACAGGGCCCTCCCTATGAATATATTTAGCTTGTAGATTTTTCATAGGAACATAGGACTTTGAAGAAGGAGTAGCCCATTCAGTCCATCAAGCCTGCTGCACCATTCAATAAGATCATGACTGAAATGGTTGTGGTCTCAACTCCACTTTGCTATCTGTCCCCCATAATGCTTGACTCCCTTGTCTATCAAAAATCTTAACTCTGCCTTGAATAAATTCAATGACCCATCCTCCACTGCTCTCTGGGGAAGAGAATTCCACATACACTTATGTTCCTTTAATAGAAAAAATTTCTCCTCAGCTCCATCTTAAATGGTAGACCTCTTATTCTTAAACTGTGCCCCCTGGTTCTAGTCTCTCCCACAAAGGGAAACATCCTCCTGGTATCCAGCTTATCAAACCTCCTCAGGATCTTATGTGTTTCAGTAAGATCACCTCTCAATCTTCTAAACTCCAATGGCTACAAACCCAACCTGTCCAATCTTTCTTCATAAGATAAGTCCCTCATCTCAGGATTGATTCAAGTGAGCCCTCTCTGAACTGCTAACACAATTATATATTTTTTCAAATAAGGAGACCAAAACTGTACACAGTATTTCAGATGCAGTCTCACTAATGCCCTGTACAGCTGCAGTAAAACTTCCCTACTTTTATATATTCCATTCCTGGATGGTGTCGAGCTTCTTGAGTGTTGTGGGAGCTGCACTCATCCAGGCAAGTGGGGAGTATTCCATCACACTCCTGAATTGTGCCTTGTAGTTGGTGGTCAGGCTTTGGGAAGTCAGGAGGTGAGTTACCTGCTGCAGGATTCCCACCCTCTGACCTGCTCTTGTAGCCACAGTATTTATATGGCTAGTCCAGTTCAGTTTCTGGTCAATGGTAACCCTCAGAATGTTGATAGTGGGGGATTCAGTGATGGTAATGCCATTGAATGTCAAAGGGCTATGGTTAGATACTGTCTTGTGGGAGATGGTCATTGCCTGGCACTTGTGTGGTGTGAATGTTACTTGCCACTTGTCAGCCCAAGCCTGGATTTTGTCCAGGTCTTGCTGCATGTGGACATGGACTGCATCAGTATCTGAGGAGTCGTGAATGGTGCTGAACATTGTGCAATCATCAGTGAACATCCCCACTTCTGACCTTATGATGGAAGGAAGGTCATTGATGAAGCAGCTGAAGATGGTTGGGCCGAGGACACTACCCTGAGGAACTCCTGCAGTGATGTCCTGGAGCTGAGATGACTGACCTCCAACAACCACAACCATCTTCCTTTGTGCTAGGTATGACTCCAACCAGCAGAGAGTTTTCCTCCTGATTCCCATTGACTCCAGTTTTGCTAGGGCTCCTTGATGCCACACTCGGTCAAATGCTGCCTTGATGTTGAGGGCAGTCACTCTCACCTCACCTCGGGAGTTCAGCTCTTTTGTCCATGTTTGAACCAAGGCTGTAATGAGGTCAGGAGCTGAGTGACCCTGGCGGAACCCAAACTGGGCATCAGTGAGCAGGTTATTGCTGAGTAAGTGCTGCTTGATAGCACTGTTGATGACCCTTTCCATTACTTTACTGATGATGGAGAGTAGACAGATGGGGCAGTAATTGGCCGGGTTGGATTTGTCCTGTTTTTTGTGGAATGTATTGCCATGCCTTCTTGTTGTCTGTTGGCTCCCAGGTATTTTTAATAAACACATTTTACGTTTGTGAAGATCAGAAACTCTTTATGTTTAATTTTGCCATGCTGTCCACATCAAAAGGAGAACCAGATTGAACTGTCTTTGATTGCATCATTTCAATCTCTAGTGCAACTGTTGAAATGTGTCCCCCTGGAACACTTACACATGATACATTAGTTCCTGGCTAAGGAGTTCCTGGCTATTTGCAGATACTTACAGATAATACAACAATATAAACCATTCTGCTTTCTTCAGAACTCAATACCCCTATCAATGTGACAGAAGAGCAGAAAATGCTGGGAAAACTCAGCCGATCTGACAGCGTCTGTGGGGAGAGAGACAGAGTTAACATTTACAGTCCATATGACTCTTCTTCAGAGCAAAAGATTAGTAGAAATGTGGTGAAATAGATACTGTTTAAGGAGGGTGGAGCAGGTGAAGCTGGATCGGGGGCTAGTGATAGATGGAGGCAAAGGAGAGATTGACAAAGATGTCATGGACAAAAGGACAAAGGGAGTGTTAATGTTCAGGGCTAATGGAGGTGCTGATGGTGGCATAAAGGTCCGAATGCAGAAGGTGGTAGTTGCAGGACCAGGGTAAAAACTCTGGACACGTGACAGATGATCCTTGTGGGGGGAGGGGGCAGTGGTGGGAAAAAAAAGATCGAAAATAGGATTTAAAAAGGAGATTAAAAAACAGGATAAAACAATGAATAAATGAATAAAAATAAAGATGAAAATAAGTGGATTAAAGAAATTAATTTTGAAAAAAAGGATAAAAAAGGGGGTGGGGATGGAGGAGGGAGTTCATGATCTAAAGTTGTTGAATTCAATATTCAGTCCGGAAGGCTGTAAGGTGCCTAGTCGGAAGATGAGGTGTTGTTCCTCCAGTTTGCGTTGGGCTTCACTGGAACAATGCAGCAAGCCAAGGACAGACATGTGGGCAAGAGAGCAGGGTGGAGTGTTAAAATGGCAAGCGACAGGGAGGTTTGGGTCATTCTTGCGGACAGACCGCAGGTGTTCTGCAAAGCGGTCGCCCAGTTTACGTTTGGTCTCTCCAATGTAGAGGAGACCACATTGGGAACAACGAATGCAGTAGACTAAGTTGGGGGAAATGCAAGTGAAATGCTGCTTCACTTGAAAGGAGTGTTTGGGCCCTTGGACGGTGAGGAGAGAGGAAGTGAAGGGGCAGGTGTTGCACCTTCTGCGGTTGCATGGGAAGGTGCGGTGGGAGGGGGTTGAGGTGTAGGGGGTGAAGGAGGAGTGGACAGTCCCTGTGGAATACTGACAGCGGGGGTGAGGGGAAGGTGTGTTTGGTGGCGGAATCACACTATCAATATAACTGTTCCAGTCATTAACTTCTGTAAACTAAAGATTATCAATTGACTTTTGAAAATAAATTGAACCCCTTCTTACAGTCTTTTCTAATGATGATGTTGCAATGTTGTCTCCCTGGATATGGATGATTCTGGTGTTGTCGATGGTCTTCTCTGTTTTTCCAGCTCTGGTGTAACATGAACTCGGCCTCTGCCCATCTGTTTGCTGGTTTTGTGTGACCTCCGGTGTCTCAGATTCAGCAACAACCCTGGGCTCCCCGGGTTTCCAGTTTGGGTCCGGTACATGTAGGCTTTGGGATTTAGGAAGTTTGTTGAAGTGCTGACCTCCTCTTTCCTGTGTTTCAGTGAGTTATTGTCTCACTTTCTCCTGCTCACTTGGCGAATGGATTGTGTTTGGCTGAGCAGCCTGATCTCCTTCCCCAGTCAACAAGGGCTGCAGGCGATTTCATGTCCACCTCCAGACGAGTGGATCTGAGTGACAATGAGGCAAGATTTGGCTCTTTCTTTATCTCTCAGCATTTTCCAAGGCTTGTTTTCAAAGACCAGACACATGTTTCCATAACCCTGTGTCCTGGGGGATAATGTGGGGAGGAGGTTGAACCCATTCTGTTCAGCGAATTCCTTCACTTCTCTGGATGTGAACTGGGCACTGTTATCATCTGTTAATCTTTCAGGGATTCCTGGCTCAGCAAGTAGAACTCGGATGACTGAGAGGATTGTTGTGGCTCTCAAATCTTTCATCCTCCGGATAAAAGGGAGCTTTGAGTAATAGTCTGTGACTATGAGATACCAGCTTTGATTGTGTGTGAATAAATGGGCTCCCACAGTTTGCCTTGGTCTGGGTGACATTTCAGGAACTATCATCTCTTTCTCCTGTGTCTTTCTGTATTTCTGGCATACATTGCATGTAGACACCATATTTTCAATGTCTGTATGTCCCTATCCAGTACCCAGCTGAGCTAGCTGTGAGCTAACACTTGCCCATTCCCGTGTGACCCCCATGTATCTTCTGGAGAAGTTCTTCCTGCACCATTTTGGGGATGATTATTCTGGCTCTGGCTAACAGAAACCATTTTCCAGTGAGGTGTCATCTCTGATAGACCAGGGCTGCCACATTGTGGCTGTGTTTGCTGTATCTCATCACTTACCGAGACAGCATCTGTAACTCCTCCTCTTTGCTGATGCCATCTCTAATTTGACTCCATTTCGGTGGTGTTACATTCACTTGGTGATGGATCTTTATACTTAAATCTTCTATCTCGTGTTCCTCCTGTGGTGACAATGAGATAGGATACCCACCAGCACCATGTCTCTCCCCAGCTTGTATTTCAGAGTGAAGCTGTAGTTCTGAAGCTTCAAGATTAACCTCTCCACAGATTCTTCTTGTAAATCTGCTCCTGTGGACGGTGATGACTCTCCACTATGACCTTTCTCCCCTAGAGATATGTGTGGAACTTCTCACATCCAGACACCACTGAGAAAAGCTCTCTTTCTAGGTTGAATACCTGGTCTCAGCTGAGGTTGGAGTTTTAGATGTGAGTGCTATTGGCTTTCCCTCTTGTACCGGGGCTGCTCCCAGTCCTTATGTAGGAACACCCACTTGCAGAGTGACGGGTTTCTCTCTGTCAATGAGAACCTTGTGGTCCTCAGAGAGAAGGAAGCACTTCAACGACCTACTGCGCTTGGTAAGGGAGAGTATCTTGTTGGTATGGATCAGTGTGGAGAAGTGTTGAGATCTGGCTGTCCCCCCGTGGAGCTCAGGGGTGTTAAAGTCTGAGTGCCAACTGTCAATGACACTGGAGCTGGCCAAGGGGCTGAGCCCTGGCTGCTTGGACTGAGTGTCTTGCGGCTCGAGGGCCACAGCTCGGATGTGCCCTGCCAGGTGCTCCTCAGGTGGGGTTGGCCAGGCTGCAATGGTGCTGCAGGTAGAGAGTGGACTCATCAATCTCCTCTGTCCTTTCAGGAAAAGACAAGCCATAACCACATTGAGAGGTCACAGACAGGCAGAGGCCCCTTCAAACCTCCTAATATTGACCAGATTTGGGCAGGAAGCCTTGGAGCTGGATAGGTGGGGCTGTCAGACTAAGGTAAGAATGCAGTGCACAGAGGTGAGAGTTTCGGATGGTGCAAACATTCTTGTGTAGTCTCTTCATTGATGGGAGCCTCAAAACTGGATTCTGCATTGATCACTGAAAGATGATGGCACCATGATGAAGATCCTCCATTGTCTCCCCAGGGTGCCTGGCATGCATAGTGTCAGTGTGATGACTTAAATTAATGACATGTCCTTGTTCTCCCTTAGATTCACCAGCAGGCACTTGTTCACAGGACCCCTGATGACAGAGGACCGCACCCTGCGTCACACCCACTCTCTGAGCCAGGCACCAGCGCAGATACCAGCACCTCGGTGGGTGTTAGATCTTCGACTAGAATGTCGGAGCACAGCGGGAGGGTACTTCACACTCGCATGAGGAGCAGGCAGAGGCAGAGAGTACCCAGGGCTCTGCTGGAGACCAGGACGATGCTCAGTCGAAGGCAGATGATGAGCCTCTGGAGTTGTCCATTAGGCGACAGATGCTGGATGTCCAGCGGGATGTGCGGGAGGATCTAGTGGTGATCCATGAGGGTATGCGTACCATGGTCTCCGTTATGGAGGAGTCCATGCAGAGCATAAGCACTGCGTTGACCCTCATGGCCGAGCGCACTGCCTCCTCCATTGAGATAGTGGCAAGTTTCATGGAGAGGCAGCTCCAGGGACAGAATCAGGGGTTCCTGGGGAAGCGCTTGGACCTGCAGCCCTCACACAGGCGATGACCTCAGGTGGTCACTGCCAGTGTGGGAGATGGATGAGGCACCCAAAATCCCAGCTCAGTGCCCGTCCATCAAAGGCAAGCAAGGAGGTCCAGAGTGACCGCATGTTGGCACACGAGCTGCTTGTTATCCCTGTGGGCTCCTCTCTGGATGATGGCAGCAGCTCCTCCGCCCCTCTGCCAGTGACTGTGACATCTGGTGAGGCTATGATGACTGGGGAGATGCCAGCTGTGGCACTGGCTGCTCTCACACTGGCTCCACTGGCCAGAGGACAACCACCAAGGTTCTCTAGACCAGCAAGACTCCAGAGTCAGCAGCTGCCTCGAATGCTGTTGCCGGGGGTGGGAGTGGGGTGGGGTGGGGGGGGTGGGGGCGGTGGGGGGGTTGGGGGGTGGAGGGAGAGGTGGGGGGGGGCGGCACTGAGACCTTCCACTCACTAACATAAGTTTAAGGCACCTTGAGCACAAGAGGGAACACTTACACATAACGCATTAGTTCTTGGCTAAGTAGTTGCTAGCTATTTATATATGTTTACAGATAATACAATATATAACAAGGACATAACTGGGCAAGAATCTACTTCAGGTGATTGGGAGACTGCTTTCTTGAGGCCAGACTACTGAACAAACCTGATCGGTAATCTTATTTGGAAATACTCAGTGCCTTGAGCAGCCTGCACAGTATCCTGGAGCTCGGAGCCCATTGTGTCCGAAGCAGAGTGATCAGTTTGACCAGATCCCACTGCCAACACCAAAACTCACACAGCTGCCATTGTGGATTTGGAGCTGGTGTGGACAGGGGTTTCCAGCTGTTTGTGTTCACATGGTGCTCTCTTCTCCAGCCAATGGGGCTCTTAGACATCAGCCCAGTGCCTGTCTCAGTGCCTGTCTCAGTGCCTGTCTCAGTGCCTGCTGCCCTGTCACTTTCTCCTGTCGGTGCCCCTGCTAGTGCCACCCTACCCAGATTGCTGCAACCCAGGCTGAAAATCTGCTGTCTGTAGTTGGGCTCTTAAAGCTTTGAGGTCTCCAAGGATGCCCACCACAGCCAGTGGTTTGTGCCCCACTTCCTAAACTGTGGTCCTCAGGGAAACACTGTGCAGGAGCACCAGACTTGTTCAAGCTACCTGAACAGAACTAGGAGCTTGATATGGGGGAATAGTCATTCATTGTGTTAATACAAACATGATTTGTTTGATAAACTTCGTTTATGGATCAGAATTTTATGTTTGCTTTTGTCGTGATTTAAGGGCAAAAACCATTAAATGTGGTGTGATTGTAACGTAAGTGAGAATTGTGGAATGATGGAGAATGAGGATAGAAATGGTACAGCAAGGTGAAGATCTCCTCGCTGACTTTGTCTCTGAGCGCACTAGTGGTGGTTGCTGCCTCGCTTTTTCTTTCCCTTCCTCTTCCTGCTGCTCTTCCTGTTCTTGTTGGTTCTCAGCCGATGGGACTGGCTGTTTAAGGTTGCTAACTCTCCTGGAATGGTCAGGAAATTACCAGAATTATCCTCAATCTCCTGGCGGCTATTAAAAGAAATCCAGAAGATTTTAAAATGATAGGATTCTCCATCAATCAATCCCCGATGGCCACAGAGTCCATTTAACTGAACAGCATTTTGTAGGCAGGCTTGACAGCAGTCTGTATAGACACAGCCAGCGCCTAGAATGTTTACATGGTGAACCCATACACACATCCTGCACTCATGGACGTTGCTGCGTGCTGCCCTGCCTGTTATTTTTTTGCCACTAGTGGCCGAAGCTGAGCCTGAGAGCAAGTGAGTGAGCCTTGAGTCAAGTCCTCAAGTGACCCAAGACTCAGAGAGAGAGAGAGAGAGAGTTTAGAAAAAGATCAAAGGAGTCAGCCCAATCAGGAGGTAATGGAGCCAGCAATAGGACAACTGAACTGTCTGAACTTGCAACTCCTGGAAAGCACTAGCCCACCTCCTGGAATTTTCTAAAAAATTCATACCCGCAGTCCCAGCACTTCAGGCCAGCCTAGACTCTGGCTGAAAAGAAATCCCTGGGAAAGGCCAAGACTCACTCAAGGTAAGAGGGACAGCGTCTGCTTCCAGCTTCTCACTTTGCTGCCGGGCTTGAAAAATTGCATTGACTAAAAATCAAACTTAGAAAGCTTTCTGCCAAGGGACTTAACTGGAATTAAGTCTCAGAGAAAGTCACTCGAGCCAAGGGAATTTGGTAAAAGGTGTGTTGCTGGAAGAAAGCCACTCACCAGGGTGATTCATCAGTTTGGGGTTTTCTCCTCAGTTCTGTCTCAGGTCAGTGGTAGGGAAACTACTGGAGAAAATCCCGAAGGAGAGAATCTATCTCCACGTGGAAAGGCAAGGTTGGATCAGGGATAGTCAGCATGGCTTTGTCAGGGGGAGGTCATACCTAACAAATTTGATTGAATTTTTTGAGGAGGTGACCAGGTGTGTAGATGAGGGTAGTACAGTTGATGTAGTTTATATGGATTTCAGCAAAGCCTTTGATTAACAGTGGTTAACAGTGAGGTTGAGTGCTTTGGGCTACAGGAAGATATAGACTGGATGGTCAAATGGGCAGATAAGTGGCAGATGGAATTTAACCCTGAAAAGTGTGAGGTGATACACTTTGGAAGGAGTAATTTGACAAGGAAGTATTCAATGAACGGCATGGCACTAGGAAGTTCTGAGGAACAAAGGGACCTTGGTGTGTGTGTCCATAGATCTCTGAAGGCAGAGGGGCATGTTAGTGGGTTGGTGAAAAAGGCATATGGGACACTTGCCTTTATCAATCGAGGCATAGATTACAAAAGTAGGGAGGTCATGTTGGAGTTGTATAGAACCTTGGTGAGGCCACAGCTGGAGTACTGTGTGCAGTTCTGGTCGCCAAATTATAGGAAGGATGTGATTGCACTGGAGGGGGTGCAGAGGAGATTCACCAGGATGTTGCTTGGGATAAGAAATTTAAGTTATGAAGAGGTTGGATAGACTTGGGTTGTTTTCGTTGGAGCAGAGAAGACTGAGGGGCGACCTGATCGAGGTGTACAAGATTATGAGGGGCATAGACAGGGTGGATAGGGAGCAGCTGTTCCCCTTAGTTGAAGGGTCAGTCACAAGGGGACATAAGTTCAAGGTGAGGGGCAGGAGGTTTAGGGGGGATGTGAGGAAAAACCTTTTTACCCAGAGGGTGGTGACGGTCTGGAATGTGCTGCCTTGGAGGGTGGTGGAGGCGGGTTGCCTCACATCCTTTAAAAAGTACCTGGATGAGCACTTGGCACGTCATAACATTCAAGGCTATGGGCCAAGTGCTGGTAAATGGGATTAGGTAGGTAGGTCAGGTATTTCTCATGTGTCAGTGCAGACTCGATGGGCCGAAGGGCCTCTTCTGCATTGTGTGAGTCTGTGATTCTCCTTATTTCTGTCCTAAAAGGGTGACCCCTAATTTTAAATCAGTGCTCCCTGGCTCTGGACTCACCCAAAAGAGGAAACATCCTTTCCATGTCCAACCTATCGAGTTACCCCATGTAGCGAGACTCAATTACCTCCCTGGTTTTGCAAAGTGCAGCAAACTGGGAGACATGGGGGTTGCAGCCAGAATGAATCTGTTACATAAAAGTTAAGGGTCCCTCTGACCTTGACAGCTTAGGCAGTGTTATCCATGTTTGGTTTGGCCTGGAGTGTGATTGTAGGAGGTGTTTTAACTCTGTGTCGGTCTCCTTTCTGCTTGGTGAGGTTGTGATCACTGATGTTTGCTCTGAAGAGTCACTGTGGGTTTGGCCCTCTGTTCAATGCTCTCCTCCTCCTCTCTCTTTTCCTGTGTCGTCAGTCTTCCTCACTTCCCCAGCCTCAAAGGCAGGTCTGCCAGATGCCCCCCCCCCCACACCCTACACCTGAAGCCGGGGCAAAGACCACCCACAGTCTAAGAACAGCAAAGCCTGTGTTTGGTGCCAGTGTGAACAGTCCAGAATGATGGACTCACTCAGCTTCCAGAATTACAAAACCAGCAACTGCTCTGCAGGCACTAGATGATCCCTTTAACTAGCAGTGGTTAGGAGGTGATCCTGCTGATTAGTGCCCAATCTCAATAAATTAT
Organism: Isurus oxyrinchus; assembly: GCA_026770705.1. Classification (NCBI taxonomy): domain Eukaryota; kingdom Metazoa; phylum Chordata; class Chondrichthyes; order Lamniformes; family Lamnidae; genus Isurus; species Isurus oxyrinchus. The sequence goes on from JANJGN010000019.1 coordinate 812,445, forward strand.
TATGCCTGTTGTATAAAGCCACCATTACTCCTGGCCATAACACAACCACCATATCCAGTATGGCAGGGACTGCATCTCGCGTCCAAAATGTGCACCACTTCCTACCCCAGGGAAACTCAGTAACAGCGAAACACCCGGTGCTGCATAGACCAGCCTATAACCCAGGGAGAGGAGTGGAAGAGTGGGAGAGGGACAGACAGAGGCAAAGAAAGAGTGAGAGAGAGAGAGGCAGAGAGACAGGGAGAGAGAAAGAAAGGCAAAGACAGAGAGAGAAACAGAGAGAGAGAGAGCCAGAGAGAGAGAGAGAGAAACACAGGGAGAAACAGAGAGGGAGACAGAGTGGGAGACAGGGGGAGAGAGAGAGAGAGAGGCAGAGAGACAGAGAGAGAGAGAGGCAGAGTGAGACAGAGGCAGAGAGAGAGAGAGAGGCAGAGAGAGAGAGGCATGGAGAGAGAGAGAGCCATATAGAGAGAGAAAGGCAGAGACAGAGACATTAAAAGAGAGAGAGGCAGAGAGGGAGAGACAGAGAGACAGAGAGAGAAACAGAGAGAGAGCCAGAGAGAGAGAGAGAAAAACACAGGGAGAAACAGAGAGGGAGACAGAGTGGGAGACAGGGGGAGAGAGAGAGAGAGAGGCAGAGAGACAGAGAGAGAGAGAGGCAGAGTGAGACAGAGGCAGAGAGAGAGAGAGAGAGGCAGAGAGAGAGAGAGGCAGAGAGAGAGAGGGATGGAGAGAGAGAGAGAGCCATATAGAGAGAGAAAGGCAGAGACAGAGACATTAAAAGAGAGAGAGGCAGAGAGGGAGAGACAGAGAGACAGAGAGAGAAACAGAGAGGGAGAGACAGAGAGACAGAGAGAGAGAGACAGAGAGAAACAAAGAGAGAGAGAGAGACAGAGAGAAACAGAGAGAGAGAGACAGAGACAGAGAGAGAAACAGAGAGAGAGAGACAAAGAGAGAGAGAGAGAAAGAGTGAGAGCCAGAGAGAATGAAAGGCTGAGAATCAGGAGAAGTTTAGGAAATTCTAGAGTGAAGGTGCCGGTTCTGTATTTTGGTCCCTCCCTTTAAATTTTACACAATTTATTCTGAAGATAAATGAATGCCTGGGGAAGGGGAGCTGGATTTGGAATCTGATTGTCATGTAATTTAATTCAAACCCTGTGATATATTGAATGTGATGGATTATAGGGTGAGAAATAGGAAAGTGGGGCGTGTGAGAAGGGGGAAGGAGTGGGGGCTGTGAGTTTGGGTGAGGGTACTGCCTGGCTCTGGTGTAATTGCAGATATGGGAAGAGTTATGATTTATAGGAATGTGTCGACAGGAGGAATAATTTGGTGAAGAGCCCTCACATTGCTTGTGCTGATACACCTTCCTATTTGATAGTTGTGTTGTGATAGATTAGCTCTTGTTTAAACTGCCTGGGCTCCCATTTTTCATATTGATTACTGTGTGTGATATCTCTTTCATTCTCCCCATTACATGTAACAGGCGAGTATTTTAACATTTTTTTGTGAACTGACAGAGTTTGTTTAAATAACTCTCGAGCAGGTACCTTCCACTTTTTGTCCTTTGAGAGGTTGGCTGCAATTATTCCTCAGCTTGATGAACTCTTAGAGAATTGTATATTTATAAGAATTTATTAATGAACAATTTGTGCCCTTATTAAAATACAATATTACACCAGCACATGTTCCATCAGGGGTAATGACTCCTGTGCAAGTACAGCTGTAATCTCAACTCCGTTCAGATGCACCAACTCTTTAATTGGATGTTGTGTATAATTTATAGGACATGTGAGAATTGAACCCCAGCCCATTCCCACTCTAAAGTGACAACGAGGGTATATCAGTGGTTACAAAGCAGACCACTGGGATCTCCATCCACATCTGTTGAAATCTGCTGTTTACAGTGAAGGGTTGCTCCCCCCTCACTCCTTTACATTGCTGCTCTCCCACTTCACAAACCTGAGGCTACTGGAGTTCATAAGGAAGTGGTACCGCACACCCAGAGTATGGGAGAGTGGAGGATATTGGAGAATTAGCTCTGCTCTCATATTTACTGCATCTTCATTTCACCTTCAGGGTGAGGGTGTCACTGGCAAGGTCAGAGTTCATCACCTGCCCCCAAGTTGCCCGAGAAGCTGGTAGTGGAGTTGGGCAACTTTCCTGTGCCACTCGGTCTGATGCAAACTGATGGATTTACTGGGCAGAGGGGAGTTAAGAGTCGACGATATTGATTTAGGGACCGGAGTCACATATAGGCCCAGACTGGGTCAGGAAAGCAGCTCTCCTACCCGAAAGGATATTAATGACCCCAGTGGGTGTTTAAGACGCTCTGACTGCTTCCTGCTCACTCTGACTGAGATCACCTTCTCCTGTCCATTTTTCCTTTTACAGAATCTTACTTCACATCCTCGCTCTGCCCCTGGTGGGACTTGAACTCAAGTTCTCAAGATTATTGAGCACCACCACACCGCGGAATTTCACGTTTTGTGTTTGTTTCTCACTCAGGCAGTGCTTCCTGATCCATCAGTTACCTCAGCGCATTGACACTGTCACCCTGGCAGAATCTCATTCACTCCCAACCCAACTCCAAAGCCCGGACAACACTCACCCTCCCCTTCACTGCCCTCCCACCCTGCTCCTTGCCCCTCAACCCCAGCGTAAGCCCTTACACACGTGCCCCTGTGTGTGGGAGTTCTCTCCCTCACAGTGTCCTGCGAGACCATGGACCTCCCTCCAACACTCAGCACGGTCTAGGGCTGGGGAGAATGTGTTCAGAAAGCAGCAGGGGGTGGGTGTCAGAGACCGGATATCACACTGACAGGCACATCAGTCACACTCCAGTCCTCAAAATCACTGTCTCCGACATTTAGAAATGGCAGCATTCAGGAGACATGCAGTTAGAGGCCGGGACAGCACAAGGTGAGTGAAGAAGCTAACAGTGAACTGTGCACAACATAGAGATCGTTGGCTGCTGGCACAGAAAGAGAGAGAGAGGCAAAGAGAGAGCCAGGGCCAGAGAGAGGGAGAAAGAGAGGGAAGTAGACAGGCAGAGAGAGTGACAGACAGAAACAGACAGAGAGAGGGAGAGAGAGGTAAAGATAGACAGACTGACAGAAAAAGAGAGAGACAAAGAGAGACAGAGAGACAGAGATGAAGATAGACAGGCAGACAGGCAGAGACAGAGATGGTGAGAGAGTATGAGGGAAAAACAGATAAGTTCGGAGACAGAAATTAAGGGAGGGAAATTGATAGAGTGAGAGGAGTAGAGCGGTGGAAGAAGAGAGAAAGGGAAGTGAAAAAGAGACAATCACACAATCACAGAATGCTTACAGCACAGAAAGAGGCCATTCAGCCCATCATTTCTGTGCTGTCTCTCTGAAGGAGCAATTCATTAATTGCCATCCTCCTGCCCTCTCTCTGTAACCCTGCACATTCTTCATTTTCGGATAATAATCTAATGCCCTCTTGAAAGCCTCGACTGACCCTGCCTCCCCCACACTCTCAGACAGTGCATTCCAGACCCTAACCACTCACTGCGTCAAAAAAACTTTCCTTGTATCACCATTGCTTCTTTTACCAATTACCTTAAATCTATGCCTCTGGTTCTCGATCCTTCCACCAATGGGAACAGTTTCTGCCTACTGACTCTGTCCAGACCCCTCATGATTTTGGACACCTCTATCAAATCTCCTCTCAACCTTCTCTTCTCCAAGGAGAACAGTCCCAGCTTCTACAATCTATCCATATAACTGAAGTTCCTCATCACCAGAACCATTCTTGTGAATCTTTCCTGCAACTCTCTCCAATGCAAGCACATCTTCTGATGCTCAACGCAATTCTCCAGCTGAGGCTGAACTAGTCTCCTGTACAAATTCAGCATAGCCTCCCAGCTCTTGTACTCTATGTCCCTACTAATAAAGCCCGGGATACTGTATGCTTTATTAACTGCTCTCTCAACCTGTCCTGCCACCTTCAATGATTTATGCACAGACACACCCAGGTCCCTCTGCTCCTGAACCCCCTTTGGAATGTTACCCTTTATTTAATATTGCCTCTCCATGTCCTTTCTACCAAAATCATTCACTTCACACTTGTCTGCATTCAATTTCATCTGTCACTTGTCTGCCCATTCCACCAGCTTGTCTATGTCCTTTTGAAATTCTACATTATCCTCCTCACAGTTCACAATACTTCAAGTTTTGAACCATCCACAAACTTTGAAAGTGATTCCTGCACACCAAGATCTAGATTATTTATATATATCAGGAAAAGCACTGACCCCTGGGGAACTCCACTACAAACCTTCCTCCTGCCCGGAACCATCCTTTAACCATTATTCTCTGTTTCCAGTCGCTCAGCCAATTCCATATCCACATTGCTACTGTCCCTTTTATTCTGTCAGCTATAACTGTTCTTACAAGTCTGTTGTGTGGCTCTTTTTCAAATGCCTTTTGCAACTCCATGTAAACCACATCAGCAGCGTTACCCTCACCGACTTTTTCTGTTACCTCTTCAAAAAACTCCAGCAAGTTACTTAAACACAATTTCCCCTCAAGCAAATCCATGCTGGCTCTTCCTTGGTTTAACCATATTTACCCAAAAGAATCTTGCCCCAAATGATCATTTTTAGAAGCTACCTGACCATCAAGGTGAGAAAGACAGATAGAGAGTGACATAGTTAGAGACGGAGAGGGATGGAGAGTGAAAGGGAGAATCAAAGACACAGAGATATAGAGATATACAGAGATGGAGGGAGAGAGAGAGATGTGGATAAGACATGAGAGAGAGGGCAACAAACATAGACGGAGAGAGATAGATGGGCAAGTTAGAGAGATAGAGTGTCATAGAGTCAGAGCGAGATAGAGACTGTCCCTCTCATCAAAAACACCAACCCTTGATATACCATCCTATCTCCAAACTCCCTTTCCTCTCCAAAGTCCTTGAACATGTTGCCTCCCAAATCAGTCCCATCTTCACTAGAACGCCATGTTTGAATCCCACCAGTCAAGTTCCCCCTGCCATAGTACCACAAAGATTCTTATCAAAATCATAAATTACAGTCCTGTGTGTCTGTGACAAAGGTAAACCTTCCCTCCTTGTCCTTCTCCACCTGTCTGCAGCCTTTGACATGGTTGAGCAAAGCACCCTCTTCCAAAGCCTTTCAGCTGTTGTCCAGCTGAATGGGACTGCTGTCACCTGATTCCATTCTTAGCTGCCAATCATAGCCTTGGTATCACTTACCATGGCTTCTCTTCCTGCTCCTACACTGTTACCTCTGGTGTCCCCCGAGGATCAATCCTTGGCCCCATCCTATTTCTCATCCATATGCTGTCCCTCGGCAACATCGTCTGATGGCACAGTTTTGGCTCTCACACGTACACTGACACCCAGCTGTACCTCACCACCACCTCTCTCGGCTCCTGCACAATTGCTAAGCTATCAGATTGCTTATCCAACATCCAGTACTGGATCAGCAAAAATTTACTCCAATTAAATATTGGGAAGACTGAAGCCATTGTTTTCAGACCCTGTTTCAAACTCCAATCCCTAGCTATTGACGCCATCTCTTCCCTGGACTGAGTTTAAGTTATATTGTTCGCAAACTTGGTGTCGCATTTGACTCTGAGATGAGCTTCTGACCTCATATGCTATCACTAAGCCCTCTTATTGCCTCTGTAACATCACCCGATTTCATCCCTCTCCCAGCTCATCTGTTGCTGAAACCCATCTGGGTCACTAATGCCCTTTAGGGAGGGAAATCTGCCATTCTTACCTGGTCTGGCCTACGTGACTCCAGACCCACAGCAATGTGGTTGACTCTTAAATGCCCCCAAACAAGGGAAATTAGGGATGGGCAATAAATGCTGGCCCAGCCAGTGACACCCACATCCCGTGAATGAATTTTAAAAAAATCCTCATCATGTCTTTTCTGCTTCTAGACTCGACTATTCCAATGCACCTTCTGCCGGCCTCCCACATTCTATCTTCTGTAAACTTGAGGTCTGCTGCACATTAACTCGCACCAAGTCCCGTTCTCCTTTCAGCCCTGTGCTTGCTGATCCTCATTAACTTTAATATTCCCATCCTCGTTTACAAACCCCTCCCTGGCTCACCCCTCCCTATCTCTGTAAACACCTCCAACCCCACAACCCTCTCCTCCAATTCTGGCTTCCGGTACATTCACGTCTCCATCACAATAACAGTGCCTGGGCCCCGAGCTCTGGAACTCCCTCCCTGAACCCCTCCTCTCTCTCTCTCTCCTTTACAAAAACACCCTAAAACCAAAGCTCATTGGCCAAGCTTTTGGTCACCTCACCCAATGTGTCCTCAGGTGACTCTGAGTCACACATTGTTTCCTAAAGCCCCTGTGAGGGGCATTATATAAACCAGCGGTCTGTATGGAAATGGGGACTCACTGGGGTACAGGTCCCCCTCCTCTCCTGAAGGTGCTGACTCTCACTGGGGTACAGGTCCCCCTCCTCTCCTGAAGGTGCTGACTCTCACTGGGGTACAGGTCCCCCTCCTCTCCTGAAGGTGCTGACTCTCACTGGGGTACAGGTCCCCCTCCTCTCCTGAAGGTGCTGACTCTCACTGGGGTACAGGTCCCCCTCCTCTCCTGAAGGTGCTGACTCTCACTGGAGTACAGGTCCCCTCCTCTCCTGAAGGTGCTGACTCTCACTGGGGTACAGGGTCCCCCTCCTCTCCTGAAGGTGCTGACTCTCACTGGGGTACAGGTCCCCTCCTCTCCTGAAGGTGCTGACTCTCACTGGGGTACAGGTCCCCTCCTCTCCTGAAGGTGCTGACTCTCACTGGGGTACAGGTCCCCCTCCTCTCCTGAAGGTGCTGACTCTCACTGGAGTACAGGTCCCCTCCTCTCCTGAAGGTGCTGACTCTCACTGGGGTACAGGTCCCCCTCCTCTCCTGAAGGTGCTGACTCTCACTGGGGTACAGGTTCCCCTCCTCTTCTGAAGGTGCTGACTCTCACTGGGGTACAGGGTCCCCTCCTCTCCTGAAGGTGCTGACTCTCACTGGGGTACAGGTCCCCTTCCTCTCCTGAAGGTGCTGACTCTCACTGGGGTACAGGTCCCCCTCCTCTCCTGAAGGTGCTGACTCTCACTGGGGTACAGGTCCCCCTCCTCTCCTGAAGGTGCTGACTCTCATTGCGGGGACAGTTCCTGAAGGTGCTGACTCTCACTGGGGTATGGATCCCTTCTCCTGGAGGTGCCCAGCACCTGATTATACTCTATGCTGTCACACTATAATTATGTTCCTCCATTTCCTGAACTTTAGCCTATGAATAACAGTCTGTAAAGATTTACCTTCTCCAAGGTGGACTCTTGCTGTGATTACCATCAGCTCTGTTCAGTCTCATTTATTTTTTCCATCTCTTTCTTGCTGAAATATTTCCACCTCCTGACCCACTCTTTAATACTGGACTGTGAAAGAGCTGCCTGCGTCTCTATGTATAATGTATAAATATCTGTGTCAGCTCATCTCTCTCACACACTCTGCTTTGTCGTTGATCCCTGCTTTGAAACCCCATTTGTTGAAGATTGTGATTTGTGTCTGAGAATGTGCCTCCAGCTCAGTGTCCACTCCCTCTTATCACTCCCTGCTGCAGCAGTGGAGGTGCAGAGCTGGGCAAGGTGATGAATTATTTTTGTTTTGAGTATCATTTCTCCCGTTGGCTTTGCAGCGTTGGGCTGAGATAGGAGATGAAGGTTCTGTGTGCTCATTATGAGGATGTCAGTTAGGTGCCTCTGTATCATTACAATTAACTCTTTCAGCCATTGCAGAGACCCAACCAATCACTGATACACAGCCCTGTCACTGAGAGGTTTTTCCTACCCTATGGAACAATGTCATATCTATTCCATTAGTGAAAATAATTCATCAAGTGGCAAGTTAGCAGATAAGAGTTCCACATGATCTTCATCCAGCCTGTCCACCTCACCCTCTGAATGGGTCATGCAACAAGGCAAATATCAATCAGGATTTGGAGAACCATAATTTTACTTCAACATATACTTTCAAACTTTATAAATCAGCATTCTCAGGATGTGCAAAGCCCACGTCTTAAGGGTTGTTGGATTTGAATCTGATCCCACTGAATGGAAGGTATTCCATCACATTCCTGACTGGAGCTTTGGAAGTGATGCAGGTGAGTTAGTCACTACAGAATTCCCAGTCTCGGGCCTGATGTTATTGGCAATGATGCTGTGTTTGGCCCCGTTACGTGTCTGGTCACACTTGGATCCATTACAATCTTTGTGTGCACCCAATATCCATTAAACTCCATGTGAGTCTTTATTTATTCATTCACAGGATATGGGCTTCACTGGCTGGACAAGCGTTTCTTGCCCATCCCTAATTGCCCCTTGAGAAGGTGGTGGTGAGCTGCCTTCTTGAACCGCTGCAGTCCATGTGGTGTAGGTACACCCACAGTGCTGTTAGGGAGGGAGTTCCAGGATTTTGACCCAATGACAGTGAAGGAACGGCGATATATTTCCAAGTCAGGATGGTGAGTGACTTGGAGGGGAACTTCCAGGTGGTGGTGTTCCCATGTGTCTGCTGCCCTTGTCCTTCTAGATGGTAGACGTCGTGGGTTTGGAAGGTGCCGCCTGGTGAGTTGTTGCAGTGCATCTTGTTGCAGTGTACACATCGTTACCCAGTGAGCGTCAGCACCTTCAGCACAGGGACTGCAGCGGTTCAAGAAGGCAGCTCACCATCATCTGGTGAGTGGGGATAAGCAATTGGCGATAACCGCTGGTCTTGCCTGTGACTCTCACACACTGTGAATAATTTTTTAAAATTCCACGCAAGAGTGCTGACTCACCCACAAAGTGTTAGAGAGGCCGGACAGCCTTTAGTAGGGATTGTGGCTCTGGGTGAAATTGCCCCTGGCGCTGGTAGAATATGGGATTATTTGGAATGGGAAGGAAAGGGTTTATGTCAGAGAGGGTAACTCTGCCTCCTGGAGCCCGTTCCAATGGATATTGGAACTAAAAGCAAAATCCTGCGGATGCTGGAAATCTGAAACAAAAACAAAAAATGCTGGAAAAACTCAGCAGGTCTGACAGCATCTGCGGAGAGAGAGACAGAGTTAACGTTTTGAGTCCCGTATGACTCTTCTTCAGAGCTGAAGAGCTTGGCTTGGCTGGAGATTGGCTCTGCAGGAGCTGCTGTTGCTGAGAGAAGATTCCTGTCATTGTCTTACAGCAGATTTTTAGATGCAGGTTCTGTTGTACCTGGTCCCAGTCCCCAGCTCCAGGGCCATCATCCCCAGTGAACGTGGAAAGGATGTTTCCCCTTGTGGGTGAGTCCAGAACTAGGGGGCATGTTTTAAAATGAGGGGTCACCCTTTTAGGACAGAGATGAGGAGAATTTATTTCTCTCAGAGGGTTGAACGACTTTGGAACTCTCTGCCTCAGAAGGTGGTGGAAGTGGGATCATTGAATATTTTTAAGGCCGAGGTAGATACATTCTTGTCAGGCAAGGGAGTCAAAGGTTATGGGGGTTAGATAGGAATGTGGAAATCAAAGCACAGGCAGATCAGCCATGATCTTATTGGATGGTGGAGCGGGCTCGAGGGGCCGAATGGTCTCCTCCTGTTCCTATTTCTTATGTCCTTATGTTCTATCCCAATCCTATTCCAGTCCCTATCCCAACCCTGTCCCAGTCCCAATCCCAGTTCCAATTCTATCCCAACCTATCCCAGTCTCAATTCCATTCCTGTCCCAATCTCAATCTCAAATCCAATTCTGTCCCAATCCTATCCTAGTCCCAATCCCAGTCCCAGTCCCAATCTTATCCCACTCCCAGTCCTATTCCACTCTCAATCCTGACCTTGTTCATCTGCTTATTCTGCGAAGTTGAGCCGGCCTGACTGCTGCTTTTAGTCAGTGTTTTGTTCAAACACTGCCCTTCAATCATGGAGAATCCTGACTTGCACGGTCGCTCAGCCCATATTAACAGCAAAACCTGACGGCTTTTGACCATTTGGGAATCAGCAGCAGGATCATAAAGAATAAATTTAAATCTAAATTTGCACATCCTCAACCTTTCCACACAAGCCTGGAGTGAGTCCAGTCCAACAATCTCTCAAATCTGCTGCTACACAGAGAATGTGATAATAGCTTCTGAATTATTAAAATGGAGATGGTGGGTAATGGGAGATAAATGGTTGTGTTAGAAGAAAGGAGACTGTGCAACTTTAAAGATGCCATCGATCTTCGAGCGAGGATAGTGAACGTTCCCCCACAACCTGATATCGAGTCACACAGAGAGCAGCATTCAGACTTCCAGTGAAGAGTTCACCCTCTCAGCATCTACGCCATTGTCCTTCAGAGCTTTCTATGCAGAGATCACCTCTCACTTTCTAAACTCCAATGAGTACAGGCCCAACCTGCACAACCTTCCCTCATGAAACAAACCCCTTCATTCTAGGAAGCAGCCCTAGTGAACCTTTTCTGAACTTCTTCCTATGCAGACATACATCTCCTTACGTGAGGAGACCAGAACTGTACACAGTTCTCCAGGTGCAATCTCACCAAAGCCCTGTCCGGCTGGAACAAGACTTCCCAACTTTTATTCTCCATCCCCTTTGCATTTAACGACAACATTCCATTTGTCTTCTTAATGTACCCTGTATGTTAACTTTCTGTGATTCATGTACCAGGATACACAGGTCCCTCTGTACTGCAGCATTCTGCAATCTTGCTCCATTTAAATAATATTCTGCCTTTCTATTCTGTCAGGAACTAGAGACAGTTTACGTAAGTTATATTTGTATTTGCGGGTGTTAGGAATAAGTTTTAAGTTTAAGTTTAATTTCTGTATTTGTGTGTTAAGAAAGACTGGAACTTGGGTTTTAGTTTCACTTTAAAAGATGCTTGCATCTTAATTAGGTTTTATTACTCTTGAAGGGGAGTTAAAACAAACACAAGATGGAAAAAACACTGGGCTGTTGCCTAGCAACAGGGGTCCAGAGAGGAGGACCCACAGGGACAGAGAAAAATAGAAAAAGAGGTTTCAGTTCATTTTGATTATGCTCAAAGTTTGGAAGCAGCTGCCAGCAGGAGCAGGAAACAGGAGAGGGCACAGCAGGAAACAGGTTCCATAAACTAATGAAAAACGTCCCCAAAATCAGTGAGCGGAACAGGAAAGGTCCCAAAAGGACAGTTAAGTAAAAGGACAAGGACAGGAATTTAGAAAAGGCCCTGATAAGTGAAGTTAAAAATAAGCAGCAGAGAGGAAGGCTCCAAACTTAAAGGGAGAAAGCTGCAGGATGCGGACTTAAAGCAAAATCGGCTTCTGAGAAGCCAGAAGATCCAAGGAGACAGCTGAAGGTCTGTAACTCTTTACCATGGGCGTGTGAAGCAGTGGTGTTCTGTGGCACAGCTGGACATTTGAGATAGAGTGCTTGGAAGGTGAAGATTGAACACATGTGGCGATCCAGGGGAGAGGAACATCGGAAGGAGAGTAAAAACCCTGGAGGTGGACCCTTGTGGAAGGCGTCTAAGAGAAAGCATCATTTGGGAGAAGATTCCGAAGTGGATACTTCAAGAGTTGAGATTGGAAATCCTCGTGTAAAAGATGGAGCTCAGTGAGATTGGTTGACTCAATGTGACAAGCATCTGGGGGGAGTTGAGGAGAGATCCATAGCATCTGTTTGGAGTGGCATCTGTCACTGGGCTCAGAGTGTGGTGTGCCTGACCACAGGTCATCTATTGGTTTACATGGACTGTGTACTTACTGTGAATATTTGAGTAAAAGATAGCTTTTGTAACTTGTGTTATCCTCATGGATCTGTATCTGTCTGTAAAGGTATAGTTGTGGGTGAAGGAGGATTGTAATATAGTTCATCTTTTCTTGTTTAATAAATGTCTTATTCTTTTATTAATAGTTCATTAGTTGACTCTTGTGACTTTATTCAGTAGCTAATCTCTGTGTTTCTAAACAGAAAGTAACAGTTAGGATCTATCAAGCCGGTTCCACTCTGTGATCTGGCTTCTCCAGGGGTGACTTCAGCTGGGATCATAACACAGGTTTCCCTCCACCTCAGAGCTGCCAAGCCAGTGCTAAGCCCTTCACCTGGCCTCCATGCAGACATGGCATTCCCACTTCACCCCTTCCAGGTAAAGGACCTCCTGGAGGACCGGAGGTGGGTGTTCCTCCTGTTCATACATGAATGCGTATGGAGGCATTGCTCTTTGACCAGAGTGATGAGAGCCATGCGCAAGAAGCCTCATGTGGACACTAATCTACTTGTCTCCACTCCCCTAGAGACTCTATAGAGAGACCATTGTCTTGGCAGCATAGAAAGACTAACCATATGACCCCTTGTCAGCCATGATCGGTGACCCAGAGAATGGAAGTTTGGAGTCGTCAGTTTGCTGTGGTCCACCAGCCGTGTCCCTTCAAGGCATTCCACCTCTTGTCCTCCCTTCACCCCTGCCTCTGACTGCAGCCAATGACAAATGGCACAGAACCAACGGCAGCTCCACACTTGCTGGGATCTCAACATTATGAAGCCCATGAATCGGGAACAAACCTGCTGCAGTGTAGCTTCACCAGAGAGGGAAGGACACAAATGAACATCTTTGACATTCGGCTGCCTCATAATTATTAGGATGGCCCTTTCCTTGGACACTTGTGCTGATCTTGAATTCCACCCACCCAAATCGACCCTCCTCCCACCTCAAGGATTCACACGTCCAGAGCGACTGTGTTGTCGAGGAGGTATTTAAAAAATGGTGCATGTCTTATTTCAAACTCACTTCACCACCTCCTGCCCTGTCAACCATCAACTTCCCCCATTACCAAGGACTCACCCAATATCACATTCCTCTCTCCTCTGTCACCCTCCAACCTCCCCTTGTTAGCCCTGTATCTATAACCATCACCCTCTACATGCCTTCTCTCCACTCTGAGCCTACATCTGTTACCATCCCCATGCCCACCCTGACCCTCCATTACCCTCGCCACCTGTTTTGTTTGTTTCTTTGAAACGCCCCCCTCCCCTCCCCCGCTGTGAAACCTTCAGCTACACAACTATCACCCTGGACCTGCCACTGTCCCACACCCACCACCACCCCCCCTCTCTCTGTGACCGTTCCCCCCACTGCCCAGGATCCTCAGTCCAAATCCCAGGACCCCACCGTGGGCAGCCCAACCCTGCCTCTAGGACCATCTTGCTTCCACCATCCCTACCGGAAAACCCTAGCCCCACCCAACCACAGGACCCTCAGATCTAACAATCAAGGCCCCTCCCTCCATCCCATGTTTCTGCGCCCTTGTAGACCCTCGCTGCCACCCTCTCTGTCTTCCTGCTCCAGACACCCTCCCCCTGTCTCCAGCCTTCACACAACTTGATCTACTGACTCCCAATGACAGCCTTTCTCTGCTCCTCACTCTTAACTTCATTTAACAGGACCTTTTCCAGACTCCTGTTCTTCCTTTGACTGAAAGTCCGTCTTGGCAATTTTTTTGTCCCACTCCCCGGTTTCTGGGAATTTTTCCTGTTCCTATGGGTAACCTGCTTTCTGCCGCTCCCTTTCCTGTCCAGCTCCTCCTGACTCCTGGGTTCAACTGAACTGAAACTACTTTACTGTTTTCCTCTATCTCTGTGGGCCCATCTCTCTGGATTCCTGTTGCTAGACAACAGCACAGTTTATTTCTACCTTGTGTTTGTTTTAACTTCCTTCAAGAGTCATAAAACCTCATTAGAATGCAGACATCTTTTAAAGTGAAAATAAAACTCAGGTTCAAAACACACAGATAAAAACAAAAAACTGCGGATGCTGGAAATCCAAAACAAAAACTGAAACAGAAATACCTGGAAAAACTCAGCAAGTCTGGCAGCATCAGCGGAGAAGAGCACAGTTGACACTTCAAGTCCTCAAGACCCTTCAACAGAACAAAGTAAAAATAGAAAAGGGGTGAAATATAAGCTGGTTTAAGGGGGGAAGGTGGGGGTTGAAGGGACAAGCAGCCAGTGATAGGTGGAGATAACCAAAAAATATCACAGACAAAAGAACAAAGAGATGTTGAAGGTGGTGATATTATCTAAAGGAATGTGCTAATTAAGAGTACAAAGCAGGACAAGTAAGGTACAGGTAGACCTAGTGGGGGTGGGGTGAAATAATACTAAACGGGCATAAAAGGTATAGATAAACAATGGGTGGAAATACATTTAAAAATAATGGAAATAGGTGGGAAAAGAAAAATCTATATAAATTATTGGAAAAAAAAGGAAGGGGGAAGAAACAGAAAGGGGGTGGGGATGGGGGAGGGAGCTCACGATCTAAAGTTATTGAATTCAATATTCAGACCGGAAGGCTGTAAGGTGCCTAGTCGGAAGATGAGGTGCTGTTCCTCCAGTTTGCGTTGGGCTTCACTGGAACAATGCAGCAAGCCAAGGACAGACATGTGGGCAAGAGAGCAGGGTGGAGTGTTAAAATGGCAAGCGACAGGGAGGTTTGGATCATTCTTGCGGACAGACCGCAGGTGTTCTGCAAAGCGGTCACCCAGACTGCGTTTGGTCTCTCCAATGTAGAGGAGACCACATTGGGAGCAACGAATGCAGTAGACTAAGTTGAGGGAAGTGCAAGTGAAATGCACTTCCTTTCCCTTCCTTGACCTCTCTGTCTCAATCTCTGGTGATAGACTGTCCACCAATATCCATTACAAACCTACCGACTCCCACAGCTACCTCGACTACAGCTCCTCACACCCCGCTTCCTGTAAGGACTCCATCCCATTCTCTCAGTTCCTTCGCCTCCGTCGCATCTGTTCTGATGATGCTACCTTCAAAAACAGTTCCTCTGACATGTCCTCCTTCTTCCTTAACCGAGGTTTTCCACCGACGGTCGTTGACAGGGCCCTCAACCGTGTCCGGCCCATCTCCCGCGCATCCGCCCTCACGCCTTCTCCTCCCTCCCAGAAACATGATAGGGTCCCCCTTGTCCTCACTTATCACCCCACCAGCCTCCACATTCAAAGGATCATCCTCCGCCATTTCCGCCAACTCCAGCATGATGCCACCACCAAACACATCTTCCCTTCACCCCCCCTATCGGCATTCCGTACGGATCACTGCCTCCGGGACACCCTGGTCCACTCCTCTATCAGCCCCTACTCCTCAACCCCCTCCTATGGCACCACCCCATGCCCACGCAAAAGATGTAACACCTGCCCCTTCACTTCCTCTCTCCTCACCGTCCAAGGGCCCAAACACTCCTTTCAAGTGAAGCAGCATTTCACTTGCATTTCCCCCAACTTAGTCTACTGCATTCATTGCTCCCAATGTGGTCTCCTCTACATTGGAGAGACCAAACGTAAACTGGGCGACCGCTTTGCAGAACACCTGCGGTCTGTCCGCAAGAATGACCCAAACCTCCCTGTCGCTTGCCATTTTA
Source organism: Isurus oxyrinchus (assembly GCA_026770705.1). Lineage (NCBI taxonomy): Eukaryota > Metazoa > Chordata > Chondrichthyes > Lamniformes > Lamnidae > Isurus > Isurus oxyrinchus. Next base: position 827,867 of record JANJGN010000019.1, read on the forward strand.
ACACTCCACCCTGCTCTCTTGCCCACATGTCTGTCCTTGGCTTGCTGCATTGTTCCAGTGAAGCCCAACGCAAACTGGAGGAACAGCACCTCATCTTCCGACTAGGCACCTTACAGCCTTCCGGACTGAATATTGAATTCAACAACTTTAGATCTTGAACTCCCTCCCCCATCCCCACCCCCTTTCTGTTTATTCCCCCTTCCTTTTGTTTTTTCCAATAATTTATATAGATTTTTCTTTTCCCACCTATTTCCATTATTTTTAAATGTATTTCCACCCATTGTTTATCTATACATTTTATGCCCTTTTAGTATTATTTCACCCCACCCCCACTAGGTCTACCTGTACCTTGCTTGTCCTGCTCTCCATTCTTAATTAGCACATTCTTATAGATAATATCACCACCTTCAACACCTCTTTGTTCTTTTGTCTGTGACATCTTTTGGTTATCTCCACCTATCACTGGCTGTTTGTCCCAACAACACCCAACTTCCCCCCCAACTTAAACCAGTTTATATTTCACCCCTTTCCTATTTCTACTCAGATCTGTTGAGGGGTCATGAGGACTCGAAACGTCAACTCTTTTCTTCTCCGCCGATGATGCCAGACCTGCTGAGTTTTTCCAGGTATTTCTGTTTCTGTTTTTGTTTTAAAACTCAGGTTCCCACCCTTCGTAACACACAAATACAGAAACACAAATTAGATTTAAACTTAAAGCTAAAACTCATTCCTAATACCCAAAAATACAAATATAACTTAAACTATCTCTACTTCCTGGCATCTGAAAAGAATCTGTTCACTTGATTTTTTGCTGCAATTTGTTCACAGATGCCCTGAGGCCTGGATAATGCAAGCCCCAGGCAACCCTGCCTTTCTGTTGGCTCTCGTCCCGATGATGGGCCCATCACTGGTTGGCCCTGGGCCATGGGGAGGCAATGACAGCGAATCCCCCAGAAGGTCAGGATGCTGGTGACCAGGGGCCAGTGCAATGGTGAGTATTGTCCCGAGCACAGAGTATCGCAGGTGGTGCAGGTCTCTACAGATGAACACAAAGCAATGCCAGAGGCACTTTAGGACATCCTGGAGGTTGGTTGCTCACCTCTGTCAGCTTCCCTGTGATGACCCGTGGCCACAAGGACTTGCAGGCAATCCCATGCCAGTGGCTTTAAAGGTCTTCGATGCCTTAAACTTTTTTGCCAGTGGCTCCTTCCAGGGTTCCAATGGGAACATCTCCCAGCCAGCAACACACAAGTGTATCCAGGACCTGTTCAGGAGAGCAAGCCAATTTGTCCAATTCTACCTGGGCCCCGAAAGCCAGGCTGCAAGAGCGTTGGGATGTGCAAAGGACTATTGACTGCACACAAGTGGCCTTGAGAGTGCCCTGGCACCTCTGTATAACCTCGCACTGCAAAGGGAGGATGTCTTGGCTGAGGGGGACATGGAGGACCGTGATGTCTCCTCTGACGATGAGGATGGTGAACAGGATGGAGTTGACGGGTGCCAGGATATCGTGGAGCCACATGCAGAGGCCATAGCAGGTGTACAATGCAGCAGACAGGCCCACCAATGTACTTGTATCTGTGCTGGCACCTAGCAGCGAGAGGGGGTGAAGCGAGTGGACCTGTGTGTGGCTCGGTCTCTGGTCTCAACTGAGGATCCTCGGGGTCCTGGGTGCCTCTGGAGAATGGTGCACCTGAGGGAGGAAGACAATATGTCAGTGGTGTCAATCACCACATACTGAACGTGCAGGCTAGTCTGGCGGGTGAGACTATCACGGTGTCACCGCTATTGCTGGATCACTGGGGACTCTGGATTACAAGTTATCTTTTGAGACGAGAGGAGCCTCCATTGTTTGCAGTCTCTGACTATCCTAATTCTGTCCACTGGACTCTTCCTTTCCTCATAGACGCCTGTCTCTCTGCGACCTGGTGACCTTGGTTCGCTCTCGCACTCCAGCTCTAGAGCGTATTTCTCACACTCCAGCTCCAGGGTGTCTATCTCACACTCAGCTCCAGGGTGTCTATCTCACACTCCAGCTCCAGGGTGTCTATCTCACACTCCAGCTCCAGGGTGTCTATCTCACACTCCAGCTCCAGGGTGTCTATCTCACACTCCAGCTCCAGGGTGTCTATCTCACACTCCAGCTCCAGGGTGTCTATCTCACACTCCAGCTCCAGGGTGTCTATCTCACACTCCAGCTCCAGGGTGTCTATCTCACACTCCAGCTCCAGGGTGTCTATCTCACACTCCAGCTCTAGAGCGTATTTCTCACACTCCAGCTCCAGGGTGTCTATCTCACACTCCAGCTCCAGGGTGTCTATCTCACACTCCAGCTCCAGGGTGTCTATCTCACACTCCAGCTCCAGGGTGTCTATCTCACACTCCAGCTCCAGGGTGTCTATCTCACACTCAGCTCCAGGGTGTCTATCTCACACTCCAGCTCTAGAGCGTATTTCTCACACTCCAGCTCCAGGGTGTCTATCTCACACTCCAGCTCCAGGGTGTCTATCTCACACTCCAGCTCCAGGGTGTCTATCTCACACTCCAGCTCCAGGGTGTCTATCTCACACTCCAGCTCCAGGGTGTCTATCTCACACTCCAGCTCCAGGGTGTCTATCTCACACTCCAGCTCCAGGGTGTCTATCTCACACTCCAGCTCCAGGGTGTCTATCTCACACTCCAGCTCCAGGGTGTCTATCTCACACTCCAGCTCCAGGGTGTCTATCTCACACTCCAGCTCCAGGGTGTCTATCTCACACTCCAGCTCCAGGGTGTCTATCTCACACTCCAGCTCCAGGGTGTCTATCTCACACTCCAGCTCCAGGGTGTCTATCTCACACTCCAGCTCCAGGGTGTCTATCTCACACTCCAGCTCCAGGGTGTATATCTCACACTCCAGCTCCAGGGTGTCTATCTCACACTCCAGCTCCAGGGTGTCTATCTCACACTCAGCTCCAGGGTATCTATCTCACACTCAGCTCCAGGGTGTCTATCTCACACTCCAGCTCCAGGGTGTCTATCTCACACTCCAGCTCCAGGGTGTCTATCTCACACTCCAGCTCCAGGGTGTCTATCTCACACTCCAGCTCCAGGGTGTCTATCTCACACTCCAGCTCCAGGGTGTCTATCTCACACTCCAGCTCCAGGGTGTCTATCTCACACTCCAGCTCCAGGGTGTCTATCTCACACTCCAGCTCCAGGGTGTCTATCTCACACTCCAGCTCCAGGGTGTCTATCTCACACTCCAGCTCCAGGGTGTCTATCTCACACTCAGCTCCAGGGTGTCTATCTCACACTCCAGCTCCAGGGTGTCTATCTCACACTCCAGCTCCAGGGTGTCTATCTCACACTCCAGCTCCAGGGTGTCTATCTCACACTCCAGCTCCAGGGTGTCTATCTCACACTCCAGCTCCAGGGTGTCTATCTCACACTCCAGCTCCAGGGTGTCTATCTCACACTCCAGCTCCAGGGTGTCTATCTCACACTCCAGCTCCAGGGTGTCTATCTCACACTCAGCTCCAGGGTATCTATCTCACACTCAGCTCCAGGGTGTCTATCTCACACTCCAGCTCCAGGGTGTCTATCTCACACTCCAGCTCCAGGGTGTCTATCTCACACTCCAGCTCCAGGGTGTCTATCTCACACTCCAGCTCCAGGGTGTCTATCTCACACTCCAGCTCCAGGGTGTCTATCTCACACTCCAGCTCCAGGGTGTCTATCTCACACTCCAGCTCCAGGGTGTCTATCTCACACTCCAGCTCCAGGGTGTCTATCTCACACTCCAGCTCCAGGGTGTCTATCTCACACTCCAGCTCCAGGGTGTCTATCTCACACTCAGCTCCAGGGTGTCTATCTCACACTCCAGCTCCAGGGTGTCTATCTCACACTCCAGCTCCAGGGTGTCTATCTCACACTCCAGCTCCAGGGTGTCTATCTCACACTCCAGCTCCAGGGTGTCTATCTCACACTCCAGCTCCAGGGTGTCTATCTCACACTCAGCTCCAGGGTGTCTATCTCACACTCCAGCTCCAGGGTGTCTATCTCACACTCCAGCTCCAGGGTGTCTATCTCACACTCCAGCTCCAGGGTGTCTATCTCACACTCCAGCTCCAGGGTGTCTATCTCACACTCCAGCTCCAGGGTGTCTATCTCACACTCCAGCTCCAGGGTGTCTATCTCACACTCCAGCTCCAGGGTGTCTATCTCACACTCCAGCTCCAGGGTGTCTATCTCACACTCCAGCTCCAGGGTGTCTATCTCACACTCCAGCTCCAGGGTGTCTATCTCACACTCCAGCTCCAGGGTGTCTATCTCACACTCCAGCTCCAGGGTGTCTATCTCACACTCCAGCTCCAGGGTGTCTATCTCACACTCCAGCTCCAGGGTGTCTATCTCACACTCCAGCTCCAGGGTGTCTATCTCACACTCCAGCTCCAGGGTGTCTATCTCACACTCCAGCTCCAGGGTGTCTATCTCACACTCCAGCTCCAGGGTGTCTATCTCACACTCCAGCTCCAGGGTGTCTATCTCACACTCCAGCTCCAGGGTGTCTATCTCACACTCCAGCTCCAGGGTGTCTATCTCACACTCCAGCTCCAGGGTGTCTAGGATGTTCCGGAGGAGCAGCTTGGCTGTCCCACCTCCCATTCCTGTGCGCTCAGTTGCATTACGGCTTCTCTTCTCCTGGTCCATTCATTACCCACCCTCTCCTTACCAAGCTTGCGCACCACCCTCCCAGGAAGTGGCCATCATATTTGCAAACCTGACCCTTATATGCACCCAGAGCTACCGGTCTGACCTTCCAGCTTTAGCAGGCACAGGTATCTGTGCTTCCATTACTCTGAGTCTTACACCCCTGAGCACCATGCAGAGTGGTTGGCCTTCCAGACTTCTCCCTACAGAACATGCCGAATTGCTACTCACCCTTCCTGGACGCAGAAGATCATTAAACCTTTCTTGGCACTGAATCCCAGCGCAGTGCACCACATCGTGCCCACTCACCTAGGCAGCCACCTCTGCCCAGTCTTCTTTGTTTGGTGGGGTGTCCGCTTCTTGCCATCCTGCATCATCAGGATGCTCGCTTGGCACTCACTGCCTCTACAAGAGTGCACAGGCGCTGGTCTGAGAAGCAGGGGGCAGAGTGCCCACCTGCATTGCCCTCCCACCTGGCGGGTCGAGCGGGTGCTGATGCCATACCTTCAGCTTATATTTGGTTAGCAAAAACACATGTTTATATACTCAGTGGGATTGAGGTAGTATGGAACCGATGTGTTGGTTACAGACTGGATGTATTCAAACGTATTCAAATGTGTTATGATAAGAAAAGGTACAAAAGTAGTGAAATGTAATCAGTCCGGGAGCTGGGTCTTCATTCTTAGGAATGATTGCAGCTCCCTTGCATATGTTTAAATAAAACCGGTAAAAGGAAGCCTGAGTCTCGTGTGGTTGTTGCGGGATCGGAGAGTGTAACGTCTCCTCTTCACTTGGCTTGGTCAGTTCTGGTTGAGTCAAGGCAATAGGTGCAGCAGGAGAGTCAAACCTGCTGACACCTCACTTCCTGATGATCCCATTAATTTTATTTATGTTTTAATAAACTTTGCTCAATCTGCAGACATACTCTGGCCCTCAGATGGTGAAGGATGAATTGGGGGCAGTTCATCTCAGTTGACCCTCCCCATTGGAAGATAGTTTGTTATCAGACCAATTACATCACTGTTCTCACTTTGCTGCAAGGGGAACTCTGAAGGGAAATTGAAAATCCAAACTCTACCTTTGGACTAAATTACTCGCTCTTAAATAATAAAACCCTTTAAAACAATTCAGGATTTATGACGGAGAGTCAATTGAATCCTGTTGGGCCTGTAAATCTATTCCATGTGTGATCTGAACTCCATATCCCTGGCTTTGATAAATATAAAAGAGATTTTTGCTCTGCTCTGAACTGTCCTTAAAGCCAGTTGATTTCAACATGGGATCTGGGACTCAGCTGGTATTAAACCGGCCTCCCCTTCCCCTCCACCCTCTTCTTCAACAATGTGCAATGAGCTCCCTCGGTCTCTACACTGAGTGACATTGTGCTGATTTTAACCTCTGTCTCAACTCATCACGGTCTTGCTCCTCTGAGTTCATGGCTGTCTTAATCTCCCTAAATCTCTCCCTCCATATAAACTCCCCAACCCTTGACCTTCCTTCTCATGTGATCTCACTATTCTGATACATTCAGCCATAGATAAGGCCACCTCCAATCATTTCCTTCTATCATTCACCACATACAGCACCTTCCATGCCCCAAACTTACCTCCTTCTGTACTGACCCCTTCAAAAACTATCTTCCAATTCACTTTCAACTGCATTCTCCAAATCCCAACCCTCTACCCTATGGCCCTCCATCTTCCACAACATTACTGCAGCTACTAAGGTGCACCCCACCTCCACCTTTGATGTCCTAGTTCCCAATAAAACAATTACCACCTCTTATCCTGGCTGCTTCCTTTGGCACTGCCCTCTCCACTCCCTTAACTCCAAGGGATGTAGACTCAAAAGAGAGAGGTGCACAACTGGTTTCACCATCCACCAGTTCTGGCTGGGCCCCTGAAAACACTATGAGGTCCTGCTCTTGCCTTCCAAAGCAGCTATTTTCATTCTTCCATGAGATGTGGGTGTCACTGGTAAGACCACATGTTGCCTTTGAGCAGCTTTCAGAGAGCAGTGAAGAGTCACATTGCTGTGGGTCTGAAGTCACACGTAGGCCAGGCCAGGTAAAGACATTAATGAAATAGCTGAGTTTTTATGACAATCCACAATAGTTTCACAGTCACCATTACTAAGACTAGCTTTAAATACCAGATCTTATTAAATGAATTTAAATTCCACCAGTTGCCACGATGGGATTTGAACCCATGTCCTCAGAGCATGAACCTGGGTCTCTCAGTTACTAGTCCAGTGACATTACCACCACTGCGCTCGCTGCTGACTATTACAAGGTCAGCCTGGAATGCAAGAATAAAGATCAGCTTTGTTTCTTCATTGCAAAACTGTATTAAACCCATCTTCCGATCCCCTCCACCTTCAGCTCCAATAATGTGCAAGGAGCTCATGGAATTTGTCACTGATATCGAGACCATCTGATCAGCTGCTTCTCCCAAGTTCCTCCCTCCAAGAGGCCAAACCTCCTCCCATGCTCTCCCCTGCCCTCGCCCTGAACTTTCTTTCTCTAGTTTCTCTGTTACCTCCTCTCACGCCCTCTTTGAGCTCGTCTTGTCCAAGGGACCCACCTCCTAGTCCTTTGACCCTGTTCCTGTTGAACTGCTAATTACTCAACATCTCCTGGTTCCCACGTTAGCTGATCTTGTAAATGGTTCTCTCTCCTCAGGTGTTGTCCCTCTCTCCTGCAAACCTGCCGTTATCTCCCCTCTCCTCAAATAAACAACCCTTGACCCCAGCGCCCTTGCAAGTTCTGCTCCATCTCCAAGCTCCCTTTCCTCCCCAGAGTTCCCTGATCTCCATGTTTGAATCCCCCCCCAATCAGATTTCTGCCCTGCTACAGTACTGAAATTACTCTTATCAAATTCACAAAATGACATCCTGTGTGACTGTGACAAAGGTGTAAACGTTCCCTCCTTGTCCTGCTAGACCTGTCTGCAGCCTTTGACACGGTTGACCACACCATCCCCCTCCAACTCCTCTCCACTGCCGTCCAGCTGGGTGGGCCTGCTCTCCCCGGTTTCATTCTTATCCATCTAATCATAGCCAGAGTATCACTTTCAATGCATTCTGTTCCCATTCCCACACCATTACCTCTGGGTCTCCTAAGGATCTATCCTTGATCCCCTCCTATTTCTCATCTGTCCCTCAGCGACATTATCTGAAGACACAGTGTTAGTTTTCACATGTCCACTGACAACACCCAGCTCTACCTCACCACCATCTCTCTCAACTCCTCCACTGTTACTAAATGATCTGACAATCAATACTGGATGAGCAGAAATTTGCTCCAATTAAATATTGGGAAGACTGAAGTCATTATTTTCAGTCCCTGCTCCAAACCCCAGCGACCGATTACATCCCGCTCCCTGGACTGGGATTAAACCAGTTTGTTCGCAAATTTGATGTTATATTTCATCTCTAGATGAACTTCTGAACTCACATTCCCTAAACTCTCCTATTTTCCCCACTATTACATGACCATTTTTACACCTGTCTCAGCTCATCTGCTGCTGAAACCCTCATTCACGCCTTTGTTACATCGAAGCTCGACTATTCCAACATTCTCCTGGCTGCTGCCCCACCTTCTACTCTCCATAAACTTCAGGTCGTCCAAAACTCTGCTGCCGGTGTCTGAACTCACACCAAGTCCTGTTCCCCAACAGCCCTGTGCTCAGTGACCGACAGAGGCTCCCGGCCAAACAACATCTTCATTTTAAAATTCTCATCCTTGTTTTAAAATTCCTTCCAGGCCTTTCCCCTCCCTATCTCTGTATCCTCCTCCACTCCTACACCCCTCCCTATCTCTGTAACCTCCTCCACTCCTACACCCCTCCCTATCTCTGTAACCTCCTCCACTCCTACACCCCTCCCTATCTCTGTAACCTCCTCCACTCCTACACCCCTCCCTATCTCTGTAACCTCCTCCAGCCCCTACACCCCTCCCTATCTCTGTAACCTCCTCCACTCCAACACCCCTCCCTATCTCTGTATCCTCCTCCACTACTACACCCCTCCCTATCTCTGTAACCTCCTCCAGCCCCTACACCCCTCCCTATCTCTGTTCCTCCTCCAGCCCCCACACCCCTCCCTATTTCTGTAACCTCCTCCACCCCTACACCCCTCCCTATCTCTGTGACCACCTCCAGCCCCTACACCCCTCCCTATCTCTGTAACCTCCTCCAGCCCCTACAACCCTCCCTATCTCTGTAACCTCCTCCACCCCTACACCCCTCCCTATCTCTGTAACCTCCTCCAGCCCTACACCCTCCCTATCTCTGTAACCTCCTTCACTCCAACACCCCTCCCTATCTCTGTAACCTCCTCCACCCCTACACCCCTCCCTATCTCTGTGACCTCCTCCAGCCCTACACCCCTCCCTATCTCTGTAACCTCCTCCACTCCTACACCCCTCCCTATCTCTGTGACCTCCTCCAGCCCTACACCCTCCCTATCTCTGTAACCTCCTCCACTCCAACACCCCTCCCTATCTCTGCAACCTCCTCCACCCCTACACCCCTCCCTATCTCTGTAACCTCCTCCAGCCCTACACCCTCCCTATCTCTGTAACCTCCTTCACTCCAACACCCCTCCCTATCTCTGTAACCTCCTCCACCCCTACACCCCTCCCTATCTCTGTGACCTCCTCCAGCCCTACACCCCTCCCTATCTCTGTAACCTCCTCCACTCCTACACCCCTCCCTATCTCTGTGACCTCCTCCAGCCCTACACCCTCCCTATCTCTGTAACCTCCTCCACTCCAACACCCCTCCCTATCTCTGCAACCTCCTCCACCCCTATACCCCTCCCTATCTCTGTGACCTCCTCCACTCCTACACCCCTCCGTATCTCTGTGACCTCCTCCAGCCCTACACCCTCCCTATCTCTGTAACCTCCTCCACTCCTACACCCCTCCTTATCTCTGTAACCTCCTCCAGCCCTACACCCTCCCTATCTCTGTAACCTCCTCCACTCCTACACCCCTCCCTATCTCTGTAACCTCCTCCAGCCCCTACACCCCTCCCTATCTCTGTAACCTCCTCCAGCCCCTACAACACTCCCTATCTCTGTAACCTCCTCCAGCCCCTACACCCTCCCTATCTCTGTAACCTCCTCCAGCCCCTACACCCTCCCTGTCTCTGTAACTACCTCCACCCCCCCCACCCCTCCCGATCTCTGTAACCTCCTCCAACCTCACACCCCACCCTATCTCTGTAACCTCCTCCACCCCTAAACCCCTCCCTATCTCTGTGACCTCCTCCACCCCTACACCCCTCCCTATCTCTGTGACCTCCTCCACTCCTACACCCCTCCCTATCTCTGTGACCTCCTCCAGCCACTATAACTCTCCCTATCTCTGTAACCTCCTCCAGACGCTACACCCCTCCCTATCTCTAACCTCCTCCAGCCCCTACACCCCTCCCTATCTCTGTAACCTCCTCCAGCCTCACACACCTCCCTATCTCTGTAACCTCCTCCAGCTTCTCACCCCTCCCTATCTCTGTAACCTCCTCCAGCCTCACACCCCTCCCTATCTCTGTAACCTCCACCAGCCACACACCCCTCCCTATCTCTGTAACCTCCTCCAGCCTCACACCCCTCCCTATCTCTGTAAGCTCCTCCAGCCTCACACCCCTCCCTATCTCTGTAACCTCCTCCAGCCTCACACCCCTCCTTATCTCTGTAACCTCCTCCAATCCCTACACCCCTCCCTATCTCTGTAACCTCCTCCAGCCTCGACACCCTTCCCTATCTCTGTAACCTCCTCTAGCCTCGACACCCCTCCCTATCTCTGTAACATCCTCCAACCCCCTACACCCCTCCCTTATCTCTGTGACCTCCTCCAGCCCTACACCCCTCCCTATCTCTGTAACCTCCTCCAACCCCCTACACCCCTCCCTTATCTCTGTGACCTCCTCCAGCCCTACACCCCTCCCTATCTCTGTTACCTCCTCCAGCCTCGACACCCCTCCCTATCTCTGTTACCTCCTCCAGCCCTACACCCTCCCTATCTCTGTAACCTCCTCCACTCCAACACCCCTCCCTATCTCTGTAACCTCCTCCACCCCTACACCCCTCCCTATCTCTGTGACCTCCTCCACTCCTACACCCCTCCGTATCTCTGTGACCTCCTCCAGCCCTACATCCTCCCTATCTCTGTAACCTCCTCCACTCCTACACCCCTCCCTATCTCTGTAACCTCCTCCAGCCCTACACCCTCCCTATCTCTGTAACCTCCACCACCCCTACACCCCTCCCTATCTCTGTAACCTCCTCCAGCCTCGACACCCTCCCTACCTTTGTAACCTCCTCCAGCCCCTACACCCCTCCCTATCTCTGTAACCTCCTCCAGCCCCTACAACACTCCCTATCTCTGTAACCTCCTCCAGCCCCTACACCCTCCCTATCTCTGTAACCTCCTCCAGCCCCTACACCCTCCCGATCTCTGTAATTACCTCCACCCCCCCACCCCTCCCGATCTCTGTAACCTCCTCCAACCTCACACCCCACCCTATCTCTGTAACCTCCTCCACCCCTAAACCCCTCCCTATCTCTGTGACCTCCTCCACCCCTACACCCCTCCCTATCTCTGTGACCTCCTCCAGCCACTATAACTCTCCCTATCTCTGTAACCTCCTCCAGACGCTACACCCCTCCCTATCTCTAACCTCCTCCAGCCCCTACACCCCTCCCTATCTCTGTAACCTCCTCCAGCCTCACACACCTCCCTATCTCTGTAACCTCCTCCAGCTTCTCACCCCTCCCTATCTCTGTAACCTCCTCAAGACGCTACACCCCTCCCTATCTCTAACCTCCTCCAGCCCCTACACCCCTCCCTATCTCTGTAACCTCCTCCAGCTTCACACCCCTCCCTATCTCTGTAACCTCCTCCAGCCTCACACCCCTCCCTATCTCTGTAACCTCCTCCAGCCTCACACCCCTCCCTATATCTGCAAGCTCCTCCAGCCTCACACCCCTCCCTATCTCTGTAACCTCCTCCAGCCTCACACCCCTCCTTATCTCTGTAACCTCCTCCAATCCCTACACCCCTCCCTATCTCTGTAACCTCCTCCAGCCTCGACACCCTTCCCTATCTCTGTAACCTCCTCCAGCCTCGACACCCCTTCCTATCTCTGTAACCTCCTCCAGCCCCTATACCCCTCCCTATCTCTGTAACCTCCTCCAACCCCCTACACCCCTCCCTATCTCTGTAACCTCCACCAGCCCTCACACCTCTCCCTATCTCTGTAACCTCCTCCAGCCTCACACCCCTCCCTATCTCTGTAACCTCCTCCAATCCCTACACCCGTCCCTATCTCTGTAACCTCCTCCAGCCCCCACACCCCTCCCTATCTCTGTAACCTCCACCAGCCCCCACACCCCTCCCTATCTCTGTAACCTCCTCCAATCCCTACACCCGTCCCTATCTCCGTAACCTCCTCCAGCCCCCACACCCCTCCCTATCTCTGTAACCTCCTCCAGAACTACACCCTCCCTATCTCTGTAACCTCCTCCAGCCCTACACCCTTCCCTATCTCTGTAACCTCCTCCACTCCTACACCCCTCCCTATCTCTGTAACCTCCTCCAGCCCTACACCCTCCCTATCTCTGTAACCTCCTCCAGCCCTACACCCTTCCCTATCTCTGTAACCTCCTCCAGCCTCGACACCCTCCCTATCTCTGTAACATCCTCCACCCTACACCCCTCCCTATCTCTGTAACCTCCTCCAGCCCCCACACACCTCCCAATCTCTGTAACCTCCTCCAACCTCACACCCCTCCCTATCTCTGAAACCTCCTCCACCCCTACACCCCTCCCTATCTCTGTAACCTCCTCCAGCCTCACACCCCTCCTTATCTCTGTAACCTCCTCCAGCCACTACAACTCTCCCTATCTCTGTAACCTCCTCCAGACGTTACACCCCTCCCTATCTCTAAGCTCCTCCAGCCCCTACACCCCTCCTTATCTCTGTAACCTCCTCCAGCCTCACACCCCTCCCTATCTCTGTAACCTCCTCCAGCTTCACACCCCTCCCTATCTCTGTAACCTCCTCCAGCCTCACACCCCTCCCTATCTCTGTAACCTCCTGCAGCCCCTACACCCCTCCCTATCTCTGTAACCTCCTCCAACCACCTACACCCTTCCCTATCTCTGTAACCTCCTCCACTCCTACACCCCTCCCTATCTATGTAACCTCCTCCAGCCCTACACCCTCCCTATCTCTGTAACCTCCTCCAGCCCTACACCCTTCCCTATCTCTGTAACCTCCTCCAGCCTCGACACCCTCCCTATCTCTGTAACATCCTCCACCCCTACACCTCTCCCTATCTCTGTGACCTCCTCCAGCCCCTACACATCTCCCTATCTCTGTAACCACCTCCAGCCCCTACAACACTCCCTATCTCTGTAACCTCCTCCACCCCCCCACCCCTCCCAATCTCTGTAATCTCCTCCAACCTCACACCCCTCCCTATCTCTGTAACCTCCTCCACCCCCCACACCCCTCCCTATCTCTGTAACCTCCTCCAGCCTCACACCCCTCCCTATCTCTGTAACCTCCTCCAGCCACTACAACTCTCCCTATCTCTGTAACCTCCTCCAAACGTTACACCCCTCCCTATCTCTAACCTCCTCCAGCCCCTACACCCCTCCTTATCTCTGTAACCTCCTCCAGCCTCACACCCCTCCCTATCTCTGTAACCTCCTCCAGCTTCACACCCCTCCCTATCTCTAACCTCCTCCAGCCTCACACCCTTCCTTATCTCTGTAACCTCCTCCAGTCTCACACCCTTCCCTATCTCTGTAAGCTCCTCCAGCCTCACACTCCTCCCTATATCTGTAACCTCCTCCATCCTCACACCCCTCCCTATCTCTGTAACCTCCTCCAATCCCTACACCCCTCCCTATCTCTGTAACCTCCTCATGCCCCTTCACCCTCCCTATCTCTGTAACCTCCTCCAGCCTCACACCCTCCCTATCTCTGTAACCTCCTCCAATCCCTACACACCTCCCTATATCTGTAACCTCCTCCAGCCCCGACACCCTCCCTATCTCTGTAACCTCCTCCAGCCTCGACACCCTCCCTATCTCTGTAACCTCCTCCAATCCCTACACACCTCCCTATATCTGTAACCTCCTCCAGCCCCGACACCCTCCCTATCTCTGTAACCTCCTCCAGCCTCACATCCTCTGAAATCTCGGCTTCTCTACTTCTGGCCTCTTGATTATCCCCAGTTTCCATCATTATTCCTTAGGTGGCCGTGTCTTCAGCTGTCTGGGCCCCAAGCTCTGAATTCCCTCCCTAAACATCTTCCCCTCTGTACCTCACCTTCCTCCTTTAAGACACTCATTAAAACATACCTCTTCAACCAGGCTTTTTGTCAACTGACGTAATATGTGACTCAGTGTCATTCTTTGTTTTATAATGTTCCCGTGAACTACCTTGGGACATTTCATTGGTGTTAGGTCAGTATAAGACTCTGTTGTTGCTAGCGCCCAAATGTCTATTGACCTCTGTCTCAAATAGGCTCAACATTGGAACAGCCACAGCCCTCTGGGGTAGAGAATTCCAAAGATTCATGACTGTCTAAGTGGACAAATTTATTTCAATCCAAAATGGTTGAGCCATGATTCGGAGCCCTCATTCTACAGTCCAGTCAGGAGCAACGGCCCCTCAGAATGAGATCCACATTCTACTCAACTCCAGAGAACGTGACTAATTCCACAGAATCCCTCCTCACAGGTAAATCCTCCCATCCTAGGAATCAATCCGGTGAAGCTCTTTTGAACCCACTTTAAGGTGAGGAGGGGTCAAAGGGCTCCTCCCTTTTCCCTCTCCTTGTCTGGCCACAGAAGAATCTTGTTGTTCTGGTGAAGGACATAGTTGCCAGTTTAGTGAACATTAACTGTTTATGCACCGTGATCATACATTGGACGGGTTTTCTTATGTTTAGCAAAGAAAGAGGTTTATTTTATTACACTTAAACCAATCTGGGTAAAATAATAAAATATGCTCTGATTTCCACACACACAGACGTAAACACTAAAAGTTTACACAAATACATCACGGAGTGAGGAAGGATAGTTTGGCCGGATTAGAGTGCATAAAAAGGGTAAAAGAGCGTAAGTTTGTGGTCTGGAGTCTCCACTGGCAGGAAGCAGAGTCAGTGCTGAGGCAGGTTAAAGCTGTAGCTGATCTTTCTGTCCACCTGGAGGTGCTGCTGTGGAGTTGAGTTCTTTACTTAAAATCTCTGCCCACTGCAGAATGGAGATGCATTTCAAATTAATAGTCAGGGTCCAAGCTTGTTGGGTGGGTGGAGAGAGAGAGAGAGAGCAGGAGCTCCATGTAGCTCAACTGCTAGTCCAGCTCTTCTGAGTGACCCATGTGCTTAAACCACACAAATCCCGAGGGCTAGTCATGTGATCTATCACCAATTGTCAGTAATTCAAACATAATTGTATGTTTCAACTCTAACTTGATTAACTCAACTGGAGAGCTAACTTAAAAATCATTTATGCAAGCAATTAACATTTGAATGGTTCATCTTCGGCTGTTGAATACTGTAGGTGGCTTCTATAGGTCTTGCTGATAGCACAGGAACGAAGGTCATTTACAAACCCCAGAAGTACCATTGTCTGTGATGGGTTTTGCAGATTTGCTGTCTCCTCTCCAAAGTGTCACGTAAATAGGTGTCAGTCTTCTTGATGAAGGTTGAAATCACTTTAGTCTTTCAAAAATCTCTTTTTAAAAAATACATTTCCTATTTCCAGCTGATGAATTAAAAATTAATATTCGACATAAACATGTCAGCGTGTTTATCATTGTTCCTTAGGTGTTCCTTAGGGGAGGGTGTTTGCTAGTGTGGTGGGGGAGGGTTTAAGCTAGAATAACAGGAGGATGGGATCCTGAGCAGGGAGACAGAGAAGGGGAAACAAGGATAGAAACAAAAGACAGAAAAATAAGAAGCAAAAGTGAAAGGCAGAAAAAACAAGGGTGAGAAACAGATGGGGTCAGAGTGCAAAATAAAGCTAAGATGATTAACAAGGTTAAAAAGACAAGTCTAAAGGCATTGTCGCTTAATGTGCAGAGCATTCACAATTAACACTGCAAATAGATATAAACGATTATGATACTGTTGCAATTATGGAAACATGGCTGCAGGGTGACCAAGGATGGGAACTGAACATCCAGGAGTATTCAATATTTAGGAAGGACAGACAAATAGGGAAAGGAGGTGGGGTAGCATTATTAGGAAAGGAGGAAATCAATGTAATAGTGAGGAAGGATATTGGCTCAGAAAATCATGATGTGGAATCTGTTTGGGTGGAGATAAGATACACCAAGAGGCAGGAAACGTTGGTGAGAGTTGTCTGTAGACCCGTAAACAGTAGTAGAGATGCAAGGCAAGGCACTAAACAGGAAATTAGAGATGAATGCAATAAGGGTACAACTATAATCATGGGTGACTTTAATCAACGTATAGATTGGACAAACCAAAGTAGCAATAATACTGTGGAGGATGGTTTCCTGGAGTGTGTATGTGATGGTTTTTTAGACCAATACATTGAGGAACCAACTAGAGAGCAGGCTGTCCTAGGCTGGGTATTGTGTAATGAGAAAGGATTAATTACAATCTTGCTGTGTGGGGTCCCTTGGGGAAGAGCGACCATCAATTGATAGAATTGTCCATTAAGATGGAGAGTGAATAAGTTGGATCCAAAAGTAGGGTCTTGAATCTAAATAAAGGGAACTACGAAGGTATGAGGTGCGAGTTGGCAATGATGGATTGAGGAACCTTACTAAAAGGGCTGATGGTGGATAGGCAAAGGAACGTATTCATAAATTACAACAATTATTCATTCCTGTCTGGCACAAAAATAAAACAGGAAAGATGGCTCAATCATGGCTTACAAAAGAAATTAGGGATATTATTAGATCCAAAGAGGAGATATATAAAATTACCAAAGAAGCAGCAAGCCTGAGGATTGGGAGCAGTTTAGAATTCAGCAAAAGTGAACAAAATGATTGATCAAGAAGGGGAAAATGGAGTATGAGAGTAAACTTGCAGGGAACATAAAAACTGATTGCAAAAGCTTCTATGAATATTTAAAGAGAGAAAGATTAGTGAAGACAAATGTAGGTCCCTTACAGTCAGAAATGGGGGAAATTATAATGGAGAACAAAGAAATGGTAGAAGAATTGAACACATATTTTGATTGCGTCTTCACAAAAGAGGACACAAATAATTTCCCAGAATTGTTAGGGAACCAAGGGTCTAGTGAGAGGGAGGAATTGAGGAAAATCAGTATTAGTAAAAAAAATGGTGCTAGAGAAATTAATGGAGTTAAAGGCTGAAAAATCCCCAGGGCCGGATAATCTACATCCCAGGGTACTAAAGGAAGTAGAAATATTGGATGCATTGGTGGTCATCTTCCAAAATTCTATAGACTCTGGAGCAGTTCCTACAGATTGGAGGGTGACAAATGTAACCCCACTATTTAAAAAAGGAGGGAGAGAAAAACCAGAGAATTACAGACCAGTTAGTCTAACATCAGTAGTGGGGAAAATGCTGGAGTCTATTATAAAAGATATGGTAACAGAACACTTGGAAAGCATTAACGGGATTAGACAAGGTCAGTATGGGTTTATGAAAGGGAAATCATGTTTAACTAATCTACTGGAGTTTTTTGATGATGTAACTGGTACAATAGATAAGGGAGAACTATTGGATGTGGTGTATTTGGATTTCAAGAAGGCTTTTGATAAGGTTCCACATAAGAGGCTAGTGGGCAAAATTAAAGCACATGTGAGTGGGGGTAATATACTGGCATGGACTGAGAATTGGTTGACTGACCGGAAAAATAGAGTTGGGAGTAAATGGGTCTTTTTCCGAGTGGCAGGCAGTGACTAGTGGTGTACTGCAGGGATCAGCGCTTGGAGCCCCAGTTATTCATGCTATATATAAGTATATACCTTTTCCCACCTATTTCCATTATTTAAAAAAAAACACCCCCACTAGAGCTGTACCTTGAGTGCCCTACCATCCATTCTTAATTAGCACATTCGTTTAGATAATATCACCAACTTTAACTTTAACACCTATGTGTTCTTTTGTTCTGTTGTTGGTGACATCTTTTGATGATCTGCTTTTATCACTGCTTGTTTGTCCCTACAACCACACACACCTCTCCCCTCCACCTCTCTCTCTCTCCGCCCCCACACACACACCTTAAACCAGCTTATATTTCAACTCTTTCCTGGACTCGAAATCAAGTTCTGTCGAAGGGTCATGAGGACTCGAAACGTCAACTCTTTTCTTCTCCGCCGATGCTGCCAGACCTGCTGAGTTTTTCCAGGTAATTCTGTTTTTGTTTTGGATTTCCAGCATCCGCAGTTTTTTTGTTTTTATCTCTGTGTTTAATTGACTGCCACTGCTCTTCAAGAAATGCCTACCTCCTTGAAGAAGTTCTGTTCCTCTCTGCGACAAGATTTCCGTATCTCTCTGTTGCCTTGTTCACCTTCTTTGCTTTCCATTTCCCTCCTAGTGTTTGACAAGGTGTTTACTAAAACCCGCTTTCACAGCCATATCTCCTTTCTCAGTGACTGTCTCCGTCTCCAACTTACCCCACGTGGATTTCAACTGAAATTCCACCCCTCACCTTTCGAACCCAGCCAGGATTACCGGTATCTCCGGGACATAAAACGTTTCTCAGACTGCTGTTCCCGTCACATTCTGAAATCCACACTCAGTGCCATGCACCGCCATATGAACACACTCGACCTCTCCCTCCAGCAGCACCACCGTACCCTTTTTCAAAGCTGCGTGTGCCCCCAGTTTCATTTTATTCTTCGGCTCATCCGACGCCTCAACAAGAAACTTTTTCTCTTGCCCTCAAGTGCTAAGGAACGCAAGCTCCAACAACTCATCGACACCAACACCCATCTAGGACCCTCCACCCTAGCCTGTCCCTCCGTCCCCACCCCATCTTCCAATCCCAGCCCCAGCCGTGTATTCACTATACCCCCTGACCTTCCCCTCTCCGATGCTGAACGTTCAGTGCTCAGCAAAGGACTTAGTTTCATACCCTTACGCCCTCACCTCAATGAATTTCGGGCTCGGCATGATGCTGAACTCTTCTTCCGCCGTCTTCGTCTCCGGGCTCACTTCTTCGGGCAGGAGTCCTCTCCCAGTTCAACGGATCCTTTTACCCATCTCCAATATTCTCCCTCCACCTGGACTCCTCCCTCTGGATTCTTAACTTCTCTTGATCTTTTCATTGAGAACTGTCGGCGCGACATTAGTCGTCTCAATTTCTCTGCTCCTCTCACCCATTCTAACCTGTCTCTCTCTGAACTTACTGCACTCCATTCTCTCAGGTCCAACCCTGACATTGTCATCAAACCCGCTGACAAGGGTGGTGCTGTTGTTGTCTGGCGCACTGACCTCTACCTCGCGGAGGCTGAGCGTCAACTCGCAGACACTTCCTCCTACCTCTCCCTGGACCATGACCCCACCACTGAACATCAAACCATTGTTTCCAGGACTGTCACTGACCTCATCTCCTCTGGGGATCTTCCTCCCACAGCTTCCAACCTGATAGTCGCCCAACCTCGGACGGCCCGCTTCTATCTCCTACCCAAAATCCACAAACAGAACTGCCCCGGTAGACCGATCGTCTCAGCTTGCTCCTGCCCCACAGAACTCATTTCTCGTTATCTTGACTCCCTTCTCTCTCCCCTTGTCCAGTCCTTTCCCACCTACATCCGTGATTCCTCTGACACCTTACGTCACATCAACAATTTCCAGTTCCCTGGCCCCAACCGCTTCCTCTTCACCATGGACGTCCAATCCCTCTACACCTCCATCCCC
Source organism: Isurus oxyrinchus (assembly GCA_026770705.1). Classification (NCBI taxonomy): domain Eukaryota; kingdom Metazoa; phylum Chordata; class Chondrichthyes; order Lamniformes; family Lamnidae; genus Isurus; species Isurus oxyrinchus. The sequence goes on from JANJGN010000019.1 coordinate 847,442, forward strand.
CACCAGGATGGTCTGAGGGCCCTTAGCTTCTTCCTCGAACAGAGGCCTGAACAATCCCCATCCACCACTACTCTCCTCCGTCTGGCTGAACTTGTTCTCACACTGAACAATTTCTCCTTCAACTCCTCTCACTTCCTCCAAATAAAAGGTGTGGCTATGGGTACCCGCATGGGCCCCAGCTATGCCTGTCTCTTTATGGGGTATGTGGAACATTCCTTGTTCCAGTCCTACCCCGGCCCCCTTCCACAACTCTTTCTCCGGTACATCGATGATTACTTCGGTGCCGCTTCATGCTCTTGTTGGGACTTGGAAAAATTTATTAATTTTGCTTCCAATCTCCACCCCTCCATCATTTTCATGTGGTCCATCTCTGACACTTCCCTTCCCTTCCTTGACCTCTCTGTCTCAATCTCTGGTGATAGACTGCCCACCAATATCCATTACAAACCCACCGACTCCCACAGCTACCTCGACTACAGCTCCTCACACCCCGCTTCCTGTAAGGACCCCATCCCATTCTCCCAGTTCCTTCGCCTCCGTCGCATCTGTTCCGATGATGCTACCTTCAAAAACGGTTCCTCTCACATGTCCTCCTTCTTCCTTAACCGAGGTTTTCCACCCACGGTCGTTGACAGGGCCCTCAACCGTGTCCGGCCCATCTCCCGCGCATCCGCCCTCACGCCTTCTCCTCCCTCCCAGAAACATGATAGGGTCCCCCTTGTCCTCACTTATCACCCCACCAGCCTCCGCATTCAAAGGATCATCCTCCGCCATTTCCGCCAACTCCAGCATGATGCCACCACCAAACACATCTTCCCCTCACCCCCCCTATCGGCATTCCGTAGGGATCGCTCCCTCCGGGACACCCTGGTCCACTCCTCCATCACCCCCTACTCCTCAACCCCCTCCTATGGCACCACCCCATGCCCACGCAAAAGATGTAACACCTGCCCCTTCACTTCCTCTCTCCTCACCGTCCAAGGGCCCAAACACTCCTTTCAAGTGAAGCAGCTTTTCACTTGCATTTCCCCCAACTTAGTCTACTGCATTCGTTGCTCCCAATGTGGTCTCCTCTACATTGGAGAGACCAAACGTAAACTGGGCGACCGCTTTGCAGAACACCTGCGGTCTGTCCGCAAGAATGACCCAAACCTCCCTGTCGCTTGCCATTTTAACACTCCACCCTGCTCTCTTGCCCACATGTCTGTCCTTGGCTTACTGCATTGTTCCAGTGAAGCCCAACGCAAACTGGAGGAACAACACCTCATCTTCCGACTAGGCACTTTACAGCCTTCCGGTCTGAATATTGAATTCAATAACTTTAGGTCGTGAGCTCCCTCCCCCATCTCCACCCCCTTTCTGTTTCCCCCTTCCTTTTTTTTCCAATAAATTATAAAGATTTGCCTTTTCCCACCTGTTTCCATTATTTTTAGAATAAAAACACCCCCACTAGAGCTGTACCTTGAGTGCCCTACCATCCATTCTTAATTAGCACATTCGTTTAGATAATATCACCAACTTTAACTTTAACACCTATGTGTTCTTTTCTACCATTGTCACTGACATCTTTTGATGATCTGCTTCTATCACTGCTTGTTTGTCCATACAACCACACCACCCCCCTCCACTTCTCTCTCTCGCTCTCTCTATCTCTCCGCCCCCCACCCCCACACACACACCTTAAACCAGCTTATATTTCAACTCTTTCTTGGACTAGAACTCAAGTTCTGTCGAAGGGTCATGAGGACTCGAAACGTCAACTCTTTTCTTCTCCGCCGATGCTGCCAGACCTGCTGAGTTTTTCCAGGTAATTCTGTTTTTGTTTTTGTTTTGCTATATATAAATGACTTGGATGAGGAAACCAAATGTAATATTCCCAATTTTGCTGAAGACACAAAACTGGACGGGGTTTTAAGTTGTGAGGAGGATGCAAGGAGGCTTCAGGGTGACTTAGACAAGTTGTGTGTGTGGGCAAACACATGACAGATGCAGTATAACGTGGATAAATGTGGAGTTATATACTTCAGTGTGAAAAGTAGAAAGGCAAAGGATTATTTAAATGATGATATATTGGGAAATGTGGATGTACAAAGGGATCCAGGTGTCTTTGTAAACCAGTCAATGAAAGTAAACAGGCAGATGCAGCCAGCAGTTAGGCAAATGGTATATTGGCCTTCATTGCGAAAGGATTTGAGTTCAGAAGTAGGGATGTTTTACTGCAGTTATACAGGGCCTTGGTGAGACCACACCTGGAGTGTTGTGTACAGTTTTGGTCTCCCTACCTAAGAAAGGATATACTTGCCATAGAGGGAGTGCAGCGAAGGTTCACTTGGCTGATACCGGGGATGGCAGGACTGTCGTATGAGGAGAGATTAGTTCGACTGGGCCTGTATTCACTAGAGTTTAGAAGAATGAGAGGGGATCTGATTGAAACGTATAAAATTCTAACAGGGTTAGACAGACTGGATGCAGGGAGGATGTTTCCCTGGTTGGGGAGTCTAGAACCAGGGGCCACAGTCTCAGGATATGGGGCAGACCATTTAGGACTGAAATGAGGAAAAATTTCTTCATTCAGAGGGTGGTCAACCTGTGGAATTCTCTACCACAGAGGCTGTGGATGCCAGGTCACTGGGTATATTCAAGAAAGAAATTGATAATTTTTTGGATATTAGAGGCATCTGCTACTGTGTGTCGGTGGTGGAGAGAAAGCGGGAATATGGCATTGAGATAGAGGATCAGCCATGATCATATTGAATGATGGAGCAGGTTTGAAGGGCCGAGTGGCCTACTCCTGCTCCTAGTTTCTATGTTTCTACATGGAGTGACAGAGTGACAGAAAGCAGAGCGACAGAAGCCAGTGTGACTGAGTGACAGAGTGTGCAAAGAACATATCTTTTTATTTGTGTTGGACTGTGGATTAAAATTACAATGGCTGAAGTTTGAAAGACATGTCCACTGGGACAGGATGAGAGATATATACAATGTTGCAGTCCTGGAAACTGCTGAAGCTTTCCTGCAAGTGGAAGAGATGTCCCTGATGATTTTACAAGGGATCCCAAAAGCCAGGTTAATTGAATTGGCAAGTAAATTAAGAGTAGGATTGCCTGCCAGAGCTAGGAAGGCAGACATAATCGAAGAGATGGTACAGTATTTGAAATTGGAAGGAATATGCGAGAGACTGAGTTCTCCAAGGGGTTGTCGATTGCAATGGGCTCTAATTCAGTTGCAAAGTAAAAAATTGTAACTAGAGGCAGCAGAAAAAGAAAAGGAAAGAGAGAGTGTTCCAAAGGGAACAAGCAGAAAAGGAAAGAGAAAGGACATTTCGAAGGGAGTTAGAAATGGTGAAGTTAGAAAAGGAGGAAAGAGATAGAGAGAGAGAGAATTCAGCTTAGAATGCCGACAGATAAAACAGAGACCCCGGCGGTGAGGCAGGACTTACTTCCAGATCAGAACCCGGCGGGGAGATGTTAAAATTGTACAAACTCTTCCAAAATTTGAGGGAAGGGATGTTGAAGCATTCTTTATTTCCTTGAGAAGATAGCTGAACAGATGAACTGGCCAAAGGAAATCTGGACATTGTCCGTGCAGAGCAAACTGACAGGTCAAGCACAGGAAATTTACCCGTCACTGTTCAGAGGAGGTTTCTAGGGATTATGATGTGGTGAAAAAGGCCATTTTGAGTGCATATGAGTTGGTCCCTGAAGCATACAGACAGAAGTTTTGAAATTTAAGGAAACAGCCCGGACAAAGTTACATTGAATTTGAAAGGATTAAGCAAAGTAGTTTTGACAGGTGGATATGAGCATTAGGAGCTGAAACTACCTATGAAGTTCTCAGAGACCATTCTCTTGGAAGAATTTTAAAATTCTGTACCTTCTGTAATAAGAACCCATGCTGAAGACCAAAGGGTTGCAACAGTTGGACAGGCAGCAGTAATGGCTGATGATAATGAGCTGATCCATAAAACCTTTTTTCCATCACCCCCATAAATTTGAAAAGGATAGAAAGTGGGAGAGTGAAAGGAAGGTGAGGAGGCAGGGTAAAGAATGGACAGCTGGGAATACCTTGAGATCTCCTCCCCAGATCAGGAAGGAAGGTACTGAGGGTGGAGGTGAAACTCGAAGGGCTAAGTGTCTCCATTGTAATAAAGTGGGACACATTCGTTCAGAATGATGGATGTTGCGAGGGAAGCCCGTGGGACTTATTGGAGTTTATAAGAGTGAGTCTGAAAAGGGAACTCAAAGACAAAATTCCACGGATCAAATTGCAGCTTTAACTACAAATAAGGGTCTGGGGGTAAACACTGCTGTCAATGCAGGTGAAGTGAATAAGGTAGATGAGAGATATAAAGGGATTTTGTCTAAAAGAAAGATAGCCCCTTTTTCATCAACTGATGCAGCTAAACCCATAACTATATTAAGGGATACAGGAGCTACTCAAACTCTTTGGCTGGAGAAGGACCTAGTTTTCCCTCCAGAGAGTTCAGTGAAAATGTAAGTATTGGTAAACGGGGTAAGTGGAGAGTATATCCCGGTTCCATTGTACAAAGTGCAATTGGAGTGTGATTTGTTGTCTGGTTCGGTGGTGGTAGGAGTGGTTAAGAATTTACCCGTGGATGGAGTTGATTTGCTCCTGGGGAATGATTGGCAGGAGTGAAGGTTATAGCTTAGCCCATAATTACAGAAAGTCGGAGAGAGGCTAAAGAGACAGAGCAGTTACAAGAACAAGTTCCTGGTATTTTTCCATCATGTGTGGTGACCAGAGCAATGGCTAAACAAAGTTCTTCACCAGAGGCCAAAGGAATACCACAAACAGATGTTAGAGTAGCCAAAACTTTCTTTAAGGATAAGGATAGTTCAAAGTGTTTGCCAGGTCTTCTTTAATTGAGACTCAGAAAGCAGATCCAGAGTTAAACAAGTTGGCACAGTCAGTTCACACTGAAGCAGAGGCTGAAGGAGTTCTGCAGTGCTATTAACTTAAAAGGGAGTTCTGATGGAGAAGCGCAGACACCCTCACAGACCTGTGGATGAGGAATGTACGGTTGTTCATCAGATAGTGGCACCGCCCAAATATCATGAGATATTGCGAGTAGCACATGAAATCTCTATGGCAAGACTTGTAGGAATACAGAAAACCCAAGCATCAGTAAAAAGGCATTTTACCTGGCCAAGGCTTCATAAGGACATAGCGCAATTTTGAAATCATGTCATACATGTCAGGTAGTAGGTAAACCTCAACATGTAATCAAACCAGCACCTTTAATATCCATACCAGTTTTTGAAGAACTATTCAGTCAGGCATTAGTAGATTGTGTAGGACCATTACCCAAAACAAAAGCAGACATCAGTGTTTCCTTACAATCATGGGTATGACAACCCAATTTCCAGAAGCTATTCCTTTAAGGACAATTACAGCCAAGGTGGTGGTGGAAAAGTGAACTCAATTTCTCACTCATTATGGCTACCAATTGAAATACAATCTGACCAAGGTTCTAACTTTATGTGTAAAATTTTCCAGGACATAATCAGCAATTTGGGTATCAAACAATTAAAATCTACTGGCTATCACCCACAGACACACGGAACTTTAGAGAGATTCCTCTTTCTGGAACACATGGATCTACGTTCCCTTTGCATATAAACATCTCTGTACCTTGCCCTTCAGAACTTCCTTGGGTAGGTTGTGAACACATTCCTACCTCTGGCTAACACTGACTCTTCCTTTTTCACGTGTAGAAAGGCTACTGGTCTGTCTTGCACTTGAGTCTTAGAGCCCACAGCACTTTTACTTACAGAGCTCTTCTGAGTTCCTATCACTGCAATTGGTTTCCCATTTAACCTCCAACAATTTGATCTTGTATGTCCAGCCTTATAACAATGGTAACATACCCTCCTTCACCTTTGCCTTCTACCTTTTCCATCTTTAATAGGCTGGTGTCCTTCAACTTGCTCCTTGTTACTAACACTTTTTTAACCATCACTAGGTTTACCCCACATCCAATTTCCTTGCTGACTCCCTTATGATCCTCTTCCTACACTCAACTGTTTGTGTGAAATGTCATAGGTATCAGCTAAAATAGCAGCTTCCCTGATCATTTTACTTTGTCTTTCATCTAAATATGCTTTGATAGTTACTGGAATACTATTTCTAAATTGTTCCATAATCATAATTTCTCTTACATTTTCAGAAGCCTTGTCTATCTTTAATACCCTAAACTGTTGATCCCAGAGAATTTCTTTTTCTCTTGCAAACTCTACAAATGTCTGATGAGGTTTCTTTCTTAAAGACCTAAACTGCAGCTGATAAGCTTCAGGGATAAGCTCATAAGCATTTAGAATCGTCTTTTTTACTACCTCATAGTCAGTAGATTTTCCCTCTGAGAACAACTTGTTTCAGAGTCTCAGCCTGTCCGTGAACATCACCAAGACAAAGGTTCTTCACCAACCTTCCCTGGGCCAGTTAACCATCCCCCACACCATCCACATAGATGGGATGGCTCTGGGGTATGTGCAGTCACCTCTCCCAAGGGACTACCATCGATGAGAGGGTCTGAGTCAACTGTGCCAGCGCTGCCTCCTTCAAGCTGAGCCAACATGTCTTTGACAACAGGGGCCTATGCAAGTCAACAAAAGTTCTGGTTTACAAGGCCGTTGTGTTGGCCACTCTCCTCTACTGCAGCGAAACATGGACTGTCTACCGATGCCACATTAATGTCCTTGAGAGCTTCCATCAGTAAAGCTTGCATCGAATCCTGGGGATCCAATGGGAGGACCACCAGACTAACATGAGCGTCCTGCATGAAGCTGCTGTGGAACCAACTCCGGTGGACAGGCCATTAGATCCAGATGCCCGAAAACTGCCTCCCTCGGCAGGTCCTCTTCTCACAGCTCTCTGTTGGCCAGTGCTCAAAGGGCGGCCAAAGGAAAAGGTATAAGGATACCCTCAAGGTCGTCCTAAAGCACGGAGGCTTTAACACCACTGATCACTCAGCGTGGCATCACCTGGTCCACCAAGGCACAAGCCATTTTAAAGCTCAGCGACTGGAGAGCCAGGCAGAGGAAGGAGAAAGAAGCCAACCCAGGACAGCGATTTCCGCTCCCTTGCACAATAATGTGCTGCCACAGTGAAAGAACATGTGGATCCAGAATTGGGCTCCTCAGTCGTCTGACGTCTCATCAAGTCTGACGAACATCATCCTCAATTTAAAGGAACTGCCAACAACGATGATGAGTCTGCAGGTTGCTCCTCTGAAAAGCTAGTGTACACGTTAATTGGTGTACCTGACAAGACACTCTGTAACACTATAGTCCAAACATCTCTTGGTGAATTCAATTTCATAGCTCTTTTCAAATGGAGTGAAACATCTTTCAACTCCATCCTCCAAAAATTTAGACACTGGCCAAAGGTTCTTAGTTAAATCAAGTTCCTCAAAGGAATGAAAGTTACCATGTGAATGACCATCTTGCCTTTTCTCCTCTCTTCTAAGTTTCACTTTGGACAATTCATACTGTCTGGCTTCTTTCTCTCTCTGAAACTCCCTATCTCTTCCCTTCTCTCTTTCCTCACTTGCTAACCTCTCTCTGATGTTCAAGTTTTCACATTTCTATCTCTTGTAATCTCGCCTTTTCCTTTTCCTGCTCCTCTTTTTCCCAGTGAAGCATTTTCGTTTCTATTTCTTTGAATCTATTATTTTCTTTCAGTTTCTTGTTTCTCTTTCACTCAACTTTTCTTATTTCTCTTTCCTTTTCCTTCCAATTCAAGTTTCTGCCTTGCCCCATCTCCTTCTGTATCATCTTTCTGTATCATCTTTCTGTATCACCTTTCTGTATCACCTTTCTGTATCACCTTGCCCCATCTCCTTCTATAACAAGCTGCTTCATCTGTAACTGAAGTGTGTTGCTCCAGCTGTGACATGCGAGTTCCAATGTCTCATCCTCTAACTTTAAATGTTAAGTGAGGACTTTAACCATATCAGCCGTATGAAACTCTGTTTTTATCTCTTCATCAGCTAACTCTCTCAGCTGTGACCTTTAGTTAAAGATTTCAAATACTCCAGGTTACATTTCCACACAGATAATTGTGAAATCATGTTGCAATCCAACCACTTTAAAATTCCTCAATGCAAAACTCCTGAGTTCAATATTCTCCTCACATCCATATCCCTTAGATTCATAAATCCCAATTCAATCAAGGAATTTTAAATCCCTCAACAAGCCCCAAAATTTGTTATGACCACAGCTGATGTTATCCATTGAAGCAGCCAGATCCCAGAGGGCATCTTGTCTTACTGGTCAGGACTACTTTTGTATTTGAAAATGAGAGGAAGACCACTGACCCCAGGAACATCGGGGCAGGGCTTCTCGCTGAGTGGGAGGGAGCCCACCTGACCTGCTCGAGTGAGAAGTACTGCATGATGACCTCGGGCGAGGGTCCTGATGTTATTGGGCACTCGCGCAATGTTTCAATGGGTCGGCACAGGCTAAACTCAGAAACATGCCCGCCGACAATTAACAGGGCAATAAAGCCCATTAATGGTGCAATTAACAGAAATTTTCCGTTGCCACTCCAACGTTAAGATTGGCGGGCAGACAGATCCGACAAGCGGCCTTCCCACTTTTCAGGAAACCTCATCCCCGGGCGGGCTGAGGTTTCCATGATAAATTAAAATTAAAATAAATTTCTGTCGGCAGCATTTTCTTTAGCGACATGTTCAGGTGACTGATTATGAAGCTTGGACACTGTTTTTCTGGTTTCTGTGACCATTTTTTTAGGTTGTTCAGGACTTCAGGTAGCTCGGTACCTTCAGGGAGCTTTCTGTCAGCAATCACAGAATCACACAGCGCAGAAGAGGCCCTTCGGCCCATCGAGTCTGCACCGACACGTGAGAAACACCTGACCTACCTACCTAATCCCATTTACCAGCACTTGGCCCATAGCCTTGAATGTTATGACGTGCCAAGTGCTCCTCCAGGTACTTTTTAAAGTATGTGAGGCAACCCACCTCCACCACCCTCCCAGGCAGCGCATTCCAGACCATCACCACCCTCTGGGTAAAAAGGTTTTTCCTCACATCCCCCCTAAACCTCCTGCCCCTCACCTTGGACTTATGTCCCCTTGTGACTGACTCTTCAACTAAGGGGAACAGCTGCTCCCTATCCACCCTGTCCATGCCCCTCATAATCTTGTACACCTCAATCAGGTCGCCCCTCAGTCTTCTCTGCTCCAATGAAAACAACCCAAGTCTATCCAACCTCTCTTCATAACTTAAATGTTTCATACCAGGCGACATCCTGGTGAATCTCCTCTGCACCCCCTCCAGTGCAATCACATCCTTCCTATAATGTGGAGACCAGAACTGCACACAGTACTCCAGCTGTGGCCTCACCAAGGTTCTATACAACTCCAACATGACCTCCCTACTTTTGTAATCTGTGCCTTGATTGATAAAGGCAAGCGTCCCATATGCCTTTTTCACCACCCCACTAACATGCCCCTCTGCCTTCAGAGATCTATGGATACACATGGCAGGGTCCCTTTGTTCCTCAGAACTTCCTAGTGTCATGCTGTTCATTGAATACTTCCTTGTCAAATTACTCCTTCCAAAGTGTATCACCTCACACTTTTCAGGATTAAATTTCATCTGCCACTTATCTGTCCATTTGACCATCCCGTCTATATCTTCCTGTAGCCCAACACTCAACCTCACTGTTAACCACCCGGCCAATCTTTGTGTCATCCGCAAACTTACTAATCCTACCCCCCACATAGTCATCTATGTTGTTTATATAAATGACAAATAATAGGAGACCCAGCACAGATCCCTGTGGTACGCCACTGGACACTGGCTTCCTGTCACTAAAGCATCCTTCTGTCATCACCCTCGGTCTCCTACAACTAAACCAATTTTGAATCCACCTTATCAAATTACCCTGTATCCCATGTGCATTTACCTTCTTTATAAGTCTCCCATGTGGGACCTGGTCAAAGGCTTTGCTGAAATCCATATAAACTACATCAACTGCACTACCCTCATCTACACACCTGGTCACCTCCTTAAAAACTTCAATCAAATTTGTTAGGCATGACCTCCCTCTGACAAAGCCATGCTGACTATCCCTGATCAAACCTTGCCTCTCCAAGTGGAGATAGATTCTCTCCTTCAGAATTTTCTCCAATAGTTTCCCTATCACTGACGTGAGACTCACTGGCCTGTAGTTCCCTGGCTTATCTCTACAACCCTTCTTAAATAGCGGAACCACATTAGCTGTTCTCCAGTCCTCTGGCACCTCCCCCGTGGCCAGAGAGGAATTAAAAATTTGGGTCAGAGCCCCTGCGATCTCCTCCCTTGCCTCCCTCAGCAGTCTGGGACACAAATCATCCGGACCTGGAGATTTGTCCACTTTTAAGCCTGCCAACATCTCCAATACCTTGTCACTCCCTATATCAATTTGCTCAAGAACCTCACAGTCTCTCCCTGAGTTCCATACCTTCAACCTCATTCTCTTGGGTGAAGACGGATGTGAAGTATTCATTCAACACTCTAGTGATGTCCTCTGGCTCCACCCATGGATTGCCCCCTTGGTCCCTTATGGGCCCTACCCTTCCCCTGGTCATCCTCTTCCCATTGATATACTTATAGAATATCTTGGGATTTTCCCTACTTTTACTAGCCAGAGCTTTCTCATATCCCCTCTTTGCTCTCCTAATGGCTTTCTGAAGCTCCACCCTGCACTTTCTGTAGTCCACTAATGCCTCCACTGATTTGCTTCCCTTGTACCTGCTAAAAGCCTCTTTTCCTTCTCATCGTATCCTGAATATCTCTGGTCATCCATGGTTCTCTGGGCTTGTTACTCCTTCCTGTCACCCTAGAGGGAACATGTTGAGCCTGAACCCTCCCCATTTCCTTTCTGAACACCCCCACTGCTCCTTTGTAGATTTCCCCACAAGTAACTGTTCCCAGTCTACCTTGGCCAGATCCTGCCTTATTTTACTAAAATCCACTCTCCCCCAATCCAAAACATTTTTTTGCAACTTGTCTATTTCTTTGTCTATAACAAACTTAAACTATACCACAGAGATAAAAACAAAAAACTGCGGATGCTGGAAATCCAAAACAAAAACAGAATTACCTGGAAAAACTCAGCAGGTCTGGCAGCATCAGCGGAGGAGAAAAGAGTTGACGTTTCGAGTCCTCATGACCCTTCGACAGAACTGAGTGAATATAAGGGGAGGGGTGAAATATAAGCTGGTTTAAGGTGGGGGTGGGTGGGGGGAGAGAAGTGGGGGGGGTGTGTGGTTGTAGGGACAAGCAAGCAGTGATAGGAGCAGATAATCAAAAGATGTCACAGACAACAGAACAAAAGAACACAGAGGTGTTGAAGGTGGTGATATTATCTAAATAAATGTGCTAATTAAGAATGGATGGTAGGGCACTCAAGGTACAGCTCTAGTGGGGGTGGGGTGAAATAAGGTATAGATTTAAAAATAATGGAAATAGGTGGGAAAAGAAAAATCTATATAAATTATTGGAAAAAACAAAAGGAAGGGGGAATAAACAGAAAGGGGGTGGGGATGGAGGAGGGAGGTCAAGACCTAAAGTTGTTGAATTCAATATTCAGACCGGAAGGCTGTAAAGTGCCTAGTCGGAAGATGAGATGCTGTTCCTCCAGTTTGCGTTGGGTTTCACTGGAACAATGCAGCAAGCCAAGGACAGACATGTGGGCAAGAGAGCAGGGTGGAGTGTTAAAATGGCAAACGACAGGGAGGTTTGGGTCATTCTTGCGGACAGACCGCAGGTGTTCTGCAAAGCGGTCGCCCAGTTTACGTTTGGTCTCTCCAATGTAGAGGAGACCACATTGGGAGCAACGAATGCAGTAGACTAAGTTGGGGGAAATGCAAGTGAAATGCTGCTTCACTTGAAAGGAGTGTTTGGGTCCTTGGACGGTGAGAGAGGAAGTGAAGGGTCAGGTGTTACATCTTTTGCGTGGGCATGGGGTGGTGCCATAGGAGGGGGTTGAGGAGTAGGGGGTGATGGAGGAGTGGACCAGGGTGTCCCGGAGGGAGCGATCCCTACGGAATGCTGATAGGGGGGGTGAAGGGAAGATGTGTTTGGTGGTGGCATCATGCTGGAGTTGGCGGAAATGGCGGAGATGATCCTTTGAATGCGGAGGCTGGTGGGGTGATAAGTGAGGACAAGGGGGACCCTATCATGTTTCTGGGAGGGAGGAGAAGGCGTGAGGGCGGATGCGCGGGAGATGGGCCGGACATGGTTGAGGGCCCTGTCAACGACCGTGGGTGGAAAATCTCGGTTAAGGAAGAAGGAGGACATGTCAGAGGAACCGTTTTTGAAGGTAGCATCATCGGAACAGATGCGACGAAGGCGAAGGAACTGGGAGAATGGGATGGAGTCCTTACAGGAAGCGGGGTGTGAGGAGCTGTAGTCGAGGTAGCTGTGGGAGTCGGTGGGTTTGTAATGGATATTAGTGGACAGTCTATCACCAGAGATTGAGACAGAGAGGTCAAGGAAGGGAAGGGAAGTGTCAGAGATGGACCACATGAA